>OENT01000310.1:115648-137137 GCA_900239685.1 Rotaria macrura
CATACTTCCTGTAAATATAAACAAAACAAAAGCACTGCTAGTACACGATGTTGTAGCACCGTCATATCCTAAAATAAAGTATAAAGATTTACCAATTGATTTTGTAAAACGTTTCAAATATCTAGGAGTCGACATAACAACAAAACTAGGGTGGGGTATCTATATATTAAAACGTCTTCAAATAGTTAGAAAAATATATCATGCCCTTCGAATTCTATTTAATAAAATACCTCTATCCTTAATACATATACGAAGAAAATTATTTTTTGGCCTATGCGCTTCCACATATAATTTGGTTATTCTCGTGCTGGTTTTTCTATACTGAAAAGCAACAAACATTAATTGAGCATGTTTACTGTACAGGACTCCGTATAACACACAATCTAAAGCGCTGGGATGATCTATCAGTCTATACTTTAACTAAAGAATACACCATAAATGACTATTTATATAGATATTGGTTAAAATTTAATAAACACCTTGAACAATCAGCAGAAGCCCATCAATATCAACTCACATTTACCGCATATCTAGCATCCAAATCCCCACAAAGATACTGGTACCTGTCCATGGGTATGCGTAAAAATAGCAAATTTATGAGTAGACTATCTGAAAGGGCTCAACACTCGAAAATAGATATGATTAACTTTTTAACGATTCACGCTCAGCAATATGGGTACTTCAAACATTCATCCTTCCCTATACATACCTTCATTTATAAATATCTGATGCAGGAAACAGCAGTTGTTTTATTGTAAATCGAAACTTTAATATATAAATATAAACTGCAATACTACATGTGTGTATTATTTTTTATTTACTTATTCTTTCTCTCTCTCTTCTCTTCTCTTCTCAGAACATACATACATGTATATATATCATCTTGATTGACACCATTGTATTATTATTTCGTACCTCACTACTGTTTACTATATACATACCGTATAAAAGATGTCACAATAATTTATTATATAAGGTTTTTAAATGTTTCATGTTTACTTCACTCTTAAAACTTATGCTTCATTTCTGCCTTCTGTTAATGTTATTATTTTAATCATCATCATACATTTTCTTATCTTTTTTCGTATTATTGTTATTGTTGTTATGATACTTTTAAAGTTTCTTCTTTTTAAACATCCCATTGTCAACCTTAATTCATAGGGACAATAAAACAACATGTTAAAAAAAAAAGAAAATCAAGAAATGAGTGTACATATGATCCTTAGAAAAAAAGTGTAGTAAAATTCGTAATTGCAGTGCCAATCAATACAATGCTTAAAAAGAGGAGCCTACTTACTATGCATGCGTCAATTTCCGAAAGTCAAAAGGCAAGGGTAAAATAACTTATCCGTCATTTTTATCGCTAAATATAACTAAAAATCGATCTTTTAACCTTGGGAATGCCTAATATCTCGAAATTGGTTTGGGGTAAATTCATGAGTTTCTGTGTGATGGAATGACCCGTAGATGTAACCGATCTAGTTTTTCAACGACTGGTGCTGGTACTAGCCTGAATGGTTCAGACCTGAGCGGACCGGCAGGTCTACCTGTAAAATACGACACTTATCATATAATTTCTTAATCTTCTTTTTCAGTGCTGAAGTAAAAATGTTTTAGAAAAATAGGGACTTTTTATTAAGTTTGATGGGAGGTGATCGGGGAAGACGAGTATACGAATTTTTATTTAGTCTTTCAAAATTCCATAATGGCATGTTTTAATTGTACAGCCTTTTGTAGGAGAAGAGAACGAAAGAATCAGGCACAAACTTTGACAAAACAAATTCCAGATCTTGATTCCTCAACCTCGATTACTTTTCGTGCAATGTCCTGGAATCCTATTTTTCGGAACTCACATATGTTTTCGAAGAAAATAGTGAGTGCAAGTTAAAGAGTGAGAATTTTGATACTCCCCCTCCCCATCCGTCCATTACAGACATAGTTCATAGTTACAAACGACCCCTCCCCCTGGTTACAGACGCCCACTTCTCCCCCCCCCTCCAAATTACAGACCATAGTTCATGATTACAGACAAAGTCCCTGGTTACAAACGCTCACTCTCCCACCCCGCTCCGTTACAGACGCCCCCCCCCCCCAGAGGGGTTACAGACACCGACTCCCCATCCCACCATTACAGACCATAGGAAGCAAATGCATTAATCCATTACAGACATAGAAACTAGGGTTGGATGCCTTTACAGGCGATGGCAATTTATGTATAGTAGCATTTAAGGTTACCAAAGTTAGTTATATTGTCAGAATACCGACACAAAGAGCCATTGTACCAAGCATTAAGAGGATTTCTATTTGCATTTGAAGATGATTCATTATATATATATATAGTGAAAAAAGGTATAAATGAATCATAAAAGCAAATCTTAAATTCTTATTAATATGAACAAGAATACTGAATTTATATACTTAAACAATTTTTCCAAATTCTAAGGTAATTGACAAAATGCGGGAAATAGCAATATCAGAAACAATGAAAGTAATGAGTGTTTGTCGGGCGCCACATAATATTTAAAAGATGAAATTGAATCTGTATTTATTTAATTTTAAGATTAGATGTATGCATCAGATATTGTTTTATGCGTTTTATTGGATATCATCGTTTGTAAAACGACTTCAATAAAATTGGAATTTACTAATAGTTCTGTTCTAATTAAAAAATGTGTTCACATGTATTTATTAATCGTTTCAAATGAAAAACTGCGTTTAAATTTGTAAAAATATTCCTGTCATTTATTGATAAATATTTCTCATTGAGAAAGAACTAATATTATACTATTCAAGCTTGATTTATTAAAATATACAGTAATGATACATTCTACTCGTTTACAATTGTTGTTAGTAAAAATATTTGATTATACAATTCTCATAATAATATTTATCAAAGCGATACAAATTGCAACATATTTTGATTGTTTACTATTCATATCATGTATATAAATATAATACATGTCACTTTGTTATTATAATTATATATGCAATGTTTCATAATTTAATGAACACATTGGTTGTACTTGTAGCTGTATTAGGGATGGCACTTTACCTTTACTTTACTAGTAAATAGTAAATATGGATTTACTAAGTTACTAGTAAATAGCAAATATATTTACTAAGTTACTAGTAAATAGTAAATATGGATTTACTAAGTTACTAGTAAATAGCAAATATATTTACTAAGTTACTAGTAAATAGTAAATATATTTACTAAGTTACTAGTAAATAGTACATTTATTTACTTAAATAAAAGTAAATATACTTTAAATGCTGTTCGATACTTTTAATAGAAGTTTAAGTTAGTATTATATTCTTTAGAGTTTACTACGCGTCATGGCAGAGTTTAGGTTTGGCGCTTGATTTCAATTGCAGAACCTTGTACTAATACCGGTAAACGATTTTTTGTGGAACTCACATATGCTTTCGAAGGAAATAGTGAGTGGAAGTTTAAGAGAGAGAATTTTGATGTTCCCCACCCCCGGTTACAGACAAAGTCCGTGGTTACAGACGCCCACTCCCCCTCCCACCGTTACAGACCATAGAAACCAATTTATTAACCCATTGCAGAGATAGCAAACAGCATTCTGTTATCGTCTTATATCAGAGCGTTGTTTGCCGTTTACTTCCTTGCTAATAATAAGAAAAATGTAAAATTAAGATAAATGAGGAACAAAATATGGTAACTAACGAGCGAATAGCAACAAAGAAAAAAAATTGGGTGTCCATCAGAGAAAGATGATGCAAAAAATTCGTTATATTACATATTCTGTACTCTCTATTAGTATTATGAATCAATAGATATGTGAGTTCCACATTTTAGCCCCAACTGGGCTGCGCTAACTAGCTTTTTCTTCCAAATATTTTCTTTTTGTCGAACAAGAGTAAATTTAACAATTTTAAGAGTAAGTTACTTTTCAGGGTGAATGCCGGAAAAGAATCCGTTATGAATCAGTAGACTGGATTCAGACGGGCATATCGGCTGGTCTAAATTCTGGACCGGCTAGTTCTCGGTACCGGTTCCATCTATGGAAGGAACTTCTCAGAGACCCTAATCTGAAAAATCACAAGGATCGATAGAGAAGAACGTGAGAAATAGAACTTTTATACATCAATACNATCAATACCAAACCGTAAAATAATTTTGAAACTCACTCATATATTTAAATGATGTTTTGTTAATGGGAAGTCTTTCTTAGGTATACAAACACTTTATTTACTCTCTCCAATCGACGTTAGTATTGTTGCATGCAACTTTTATACGAAATTTAGTTATTTTATTGTCGTATTCCATAATCACTTGCCCGAGGTTTGGTTATGAAAAGAGAAGTGCAACAGGGAATCTAACCATTTTCCTGCCTGCAACAAAGAACAATATAGATGGATGTATTGCTAGAATTCTTGTTAAGAGCTGAATCTTGTTTCTAAAATCAAGTTCCGAATAAATTCCTCTCTGCTATGTAGTTTAATTTGAATGGTCTGAAGACTTAAAGTCGGTCTCATAGTTGTATTTAATTGATTTATCGAAGTGAACTTGATTTGGCACTTTTCATTAGCGTATCGTTTTTGCTTCGGGTATTCATTTAATCAGATAAGGTAAAGATTTGATGACGAAGAAGTTTTTTGAGTAGTAGAAAATGATTAATACTGTTTTATATAAGTAATAAGCCGCCGAGTCACAGAAAAAAGTTAATGATAATAGCAACAACAAAATAGGATGCAGGAAACAACGGAAAAAGTAAAACAATATGCCCAACGAAGATATTCGGCGTCAAAAATACTTACGATGATCGAAAGCAGCACTCCTCTCTAACTATCATTCTTCCAACATCAAGAAGTAAAAATTGCTTGTCCCATCGTTTATGATCTACACAAGTTCTTTTTTCGGTCAATGGTTTTTACCGCAAAACTACTCTGGTGTTCGGTTCAAACATTGCTTATTCTACATGAAATAATCCACCAGTATATTTTGAGCTAACAGCGAAATGTTTCTAAATTCCATTTAACAAATGCATGATCAGCGCCCAGTTGATATTTACCACTCCAGAGAATAAGCTATCCTATGTTTCGAAAAGGTATCTTGTACAAAAGCAGCAAAATATTTTCGAAAACGTGAACTTTGATGAGTGCAGATATGATTTCAAAAGGATTGATACTTTATGATCACAGTATAATCGAATTAAGAAATACTTTCATATATATGATGTGGTTTTTCAAGTAATCGTTGTTTCGAATGATCAAAAACGAAGTTTTTTCTAGTGTTCACTGAACGTTTGATTATACTAATCGGTCTGATTTTAGAATAAAGTCCATTTTTATTTAAAAAATCTCAAAATCGAGTTTTCAATTCTAAGAAAAACTATTTTAATTAATTCTAATAATATACTATAGCATATAGTCGATATTGGTATCGTTGATAGAGGCAAGTAATTATATCATGCTTTATGAATTTTGATACTTTTAAGAAAAACAACTGAATCATCATTGTTTTGAATTTCCGAAGGTTCAACGGTATTTATATTTAATATTTATTGTCTTCAACATAAAAAGCTAAATACCGTCCATATGTACTAAGTACCTATGAAGAATTCAAATTAAGAATCCTCTCATAATTTAACATATAAAATATATATAATTAGACGCGTATCAATTTGAACACCTATATGTAATTAGCATTTGTCTACTAATTTTCACCAATGTGAAAAATGTTCTCCCACAGCTAAAGACGTTAGACAGACAATGAGCGGGGACTGAGAATCGATATTACTTCCTAATTTTTATCGCTAGAAGTAGGATCAAAACTCAATATGATCATTAAATCACCGATATTTAGGTACGAACTATAATAGAAAACTACTGATTATAAGCACTTTGCATTGTAATACATCTAAATCAAAAGGAAGATTCAAATGCTTGCTCAAATTCATGTCTCTAAGTTGGTAGTAACTTTGGAATATGCATGCCATTAAATTCAAAAACATATGCCGATGTTTCAAATACAGTGGCTGCTTCCTTCTGTGCAATATTTATGGAATATTTCAGATCATTTCAATGCATTATGATTTAAAAATTGGACATTTTTCTCATGTTTTTTCAAACAAGATATTTTATTTCAATCAGAAATTTTCGAACATCAAACTCATCAGTGTTTAATTACCACCGGTGATTGTACCATGAAGGTTGCTGAGGGATTCTGAGATTGAACCAAGAACATTGAGACCATGACCAACAAGTTGTTCTTGAAGTTGTTCCCAGTGTGGTTTTGAGGCGTCGAGGAGAGTTGAACCAAGAGATTGAAGGCTGCTCAAAGCTCCATTGAGAGCATTTGTGGCTTGACCGAACAATCCGCTGAGTTGGTCACCGATACCTAGAACACAAGATGACATGGCGTTTTCCTGCTATTCTTTTGCACACTTACCAGTGAAGAGATCGCTAATGGCACGTGATCCACCGAGGGCACCGAGACCACCGAGAACAGCGCCTAAACCTTGGTTGACAAGATGAACACCGAGGTTTTGGACGGTTGCGAGAATGTCATTGAAGATTGGTCCGAACAAACCAGCGAGGTCAGGAAGAGCACGACCTATCAATCAAACAGCATAGTTCATATGAACGAAAACTACATTGAAAAGTGAACTTATAATTACCACCGAGGATTCCTTGAAGAATAGATGGGAGTTGAGCAAGTACACCACTGAGTTCTCCGTTAATAAGATTAGTTAATGCATTGAGGGCAGCTTGGAAGTCAAATCGACCACCTAATGAAGCAACGAGTGATGAGACTTGACCGAGGGCACTTTGAAGAAATTGAAGTGCGTGTCCTTGGAGTTGGTTGACGATAGTACTGAGGATTTGGGTACCTTGTGCAACAAGGTTGTTAATGATTTCATTGCGACCATTGGAGGCCATTGAGCCAGCAATGCAGGCGAAGAAGATAAGTGCAAGAGCAGCTTTCATTGTAATCGGTTGCTTTCGAAGACGATTGGGATATCGAAATGTGATGAGAATGAGTGAAGTTAGACAGCAATGTGCCTGCCTTTTTATAGTTCTGCTGTAGTTAATCAGTAGGGTGAAGAACGTAATAGACATGTGTTGAGAGCACTAACATTTGTTAGTATTAACTGATTAGAGGGCTCGTTTCTCTCATCTACTCGATACTTTTGATGATACTATGGCGAAACACCTACGTAGCTTTTTGAAAATAGTTTGATTGTTAAGAGGAATGCTCGATCGAGTCAAATATTATTTTTCACTACTGAGAACAGATACAGGTGCATTGATGATGCTTTGTCCTTCCTGCATTCGCGAGCTTCGCAGCGACGATAGTTTCTTGTTATGCAGAATCGTTTTTAATGACATGAATAGAATCCACAACGTACTTCATTGTAGCACATTCAAAGTTTTTCTTTACGAGTAAACAAAGTATACAGGGTTCATTTTTCAGAATATGAATTAATTAAATATAGTGAATAAAAATATACGAGTCTAAATCATGATGAAATGGACAGCTATTTCCTCACTTTAATTAAAGTGCTTCAAATATCGTTTCTATTCAAGAAATCGTAGCATTATGGTCAGGATAATATTAACTTTGGGGACGTTATGACCCTGTTTTCAAAATTTTATGCTTTTAGGATGAAAAGTAGAGGAAAAGCTCTCTTCTGTGGGACTATAACTACTGAATTGATATGAATAAAGACCTAACACCCCCTCCATTCCCTGCCCCACTGCATTGAAAAGGTTGAAGTGCTGGGCAGTTACGCCCCTTGTTCTCCAGAATTCGGTATGCCCATGGCTATGGTGTCTCATTATATTTTTAAATGCAGTGTAACCGCTCTTAAGTGGAAATCTAAGGGACCCTTAAAACGTGTCCTTGAAAGGGAGATGTCTACTTCTAGGATGTATTCTATCTGTTTTTTAGTACTCATTTCTATAGGTACTAAAATTAATCGAATTCGCGTGCTAGACATTATTTCGCGAAGAAAGATGTTGTAGGATATTTTCTAACTGAATTTATTGAACACATTGAATTTCGTCAATAAGTTTTGAAATGCTCAATTGTACAACTTTGTTCGGACACTTGACGAATAATTTGTTTTCACTAACTTTAATATCTGCCGGATTTATTCTTCCTTTTTTTCTGTTTGTCACTCACTTATTCTCGTTTTGTTTTATCTGGCTAGTCTACACAATTTCTGTCTGAGTTCTTCTATATTTAGCCC
This sequence comes from Rotaria macrura, assembly GCA_900239685.1. Classification (NCBI taxonomy): domain Eukaryota; kingdom Metazoa; phylum Rotifera; class Eurotatoria; order Philodinida; family Philodinidae; genus Rotaria; species Rotaria macrura. Next base: position 123,871 of record OENT01000310.1, read on the forward strand.
ACCCATCGCGTAAAATACTTAAGGAAAAGCACTGCAAAACGCGTATGTGAGATCCTGATATGTGTTTCGCTCTACTTTTCCGAGAGGAAATGCGTTTTGCGGTATCTTCACTTAGATAAAACGCGTTTTCCCTCGCAGACTTTATGAAACGATGCGAAATGTTTCGTTTTGAAATTACGTTTCGAGGTGTTCCCGAAGCAAAACGTTGTTTGTTGACGTCATGTTGGCCAGGAAGAATTGCGTTTTACAGAGTCATAGTTAGAAGAAAAGGTGAAACACATCTCTTTAAAATGTATTTTGTACCGTTTCCGCTTCTAATCATGAAAAATGGATCTCTTTTGTTGCAGTGCCTCTCACTGAATGTATCTTCAAAATGCAAGTGAATTAAGAAAACTCAGGTATTTTGATGATTATGGAAATTCTGCGAAATTTTTTTTGCAAAAGGTTTATCAATCGCATCGTTTTTGTTCATAAAGATGCCAATGCAAATCTTCGCTAGGCAAGGTCAGAATCGAGTTGTCGTAAAATTTAGGCAGATTACGTCATTTTCAAAAGCAAATTCTAAGTTAGACCAGTATTGAACATCAGAGTGTAACCAAAGTATATCTCTTGTTAGAAAAATTATTTCACAGTCTTTTCAATTAAAGAAAATGAATTTCGTGGTATTGAATAAAGGAATGTATTAGATATTAAACAATTTAAAAAAAAGTAACGACTGAAGTAAAAATAATGTGAATGACAGCTTAACGTTACCGTGAGTAAAAAGCACGTTTTTGAAAACTACGATTCCTAATAATTATTATTGTGAATCTATATGCTGTCTGCCTTAGAGGGACTGATTATACACTCTCGAAAACATGACTGTAATATGAATTTCGCTCGTATATTATCGATTCAACTAATTATGGCTTGCTCATGAGAGAGATTAGAATAACAGAAAAAACTTTCTTTCAATTATGAGTATACTTAGTCTTACGCCTCATGGATTTAGCTTTACAAAAGATTATTAAATCCAGGAAAAATTTTGAATTTTTTCAAAATTTAAATGTTCAATACATTAGAATTTAGTCATATGAAATTTAATTCTTTAAAATTTAAAATCCAACTTATATCCAATTCAATCCATTTTCGCTGGGTCTTTTCGCTTAAAAAAATAGCTTCGTAGATTTCAATTTTTAACAATTTAATTTAAAACAAAGAAGCAGGAAAATGATACTCTTACTCCGATAGAAGCGAGAGGCTACAGCCACTTATTTTTTCGGGGCTCATTGGAAGTTTTAAATAAACCCCGAATTCCTTTTTCTATGGCTTATGTTGCAAAAGTATGACGTCTCATATAGGATATATGTAAATAAATCCAAACACAAACGAATTTCTTATTCGATCAATCTTTTCGCGGCGGATCTATCTCGAAAGGATAAAATTGCATATTGTAGAGAATGTCATGAAATCTTCATAACATGAAATGATTTCTTAGCGGATGCACTACAGACACATACACCCATCAGCAATCCAACGTATTCATGTCTCTAATAAAAATCGAGTCACCAATGGATCGATTCTTTTTCCAGCGGACATATTCAATTACAGAGCAGCATCGATTGATAGCGTTAATCACCTTTCTCAACTTTTCACAAACAACCAGACGTGGCCCTCTTCTAATATTCTAGAATTTGATAGAACTCGACGTCCAGTATTAGTTGCATGCGTATAACATGAATATAATCAATAACTTCTTAACAATATTATCATATAACGAACTACGGACTAAAATGAATTTTACAATTTTAGAAAACCTTGCATACTAATATGACATCTAGTCATATCTATTTATTCCGAAATTCCTTCTTTACAAATATGAAATCAATTGATATATATATATATATATAGATTCTAAAATCCGAAAACTTCCATAATTCCATCGATACTTATATCAAATAATGTCACGGATATTTCATATTAAATTCTAGAATACTCAAAATGCTAAAATTCCATCTATGCGAATATGAAATGAATTCATTTAAATTTATTCTAAACTTCTAGAGTTGCGGATATTCTTCTGTACTGATATCAAATCAATTCATATAGATTTTGTACGAAACTCTGAAATCACTTTAGACCTTAAGATCGAAAAATGCTTTTACTTTCTTCCTTTCAGATCAGCCAAGAAGAATCAACATCGTAACTTGCATCGTGATATTGAAAGCGATAATTTTTTGTTTTCTGTCAGATTACAAAAGAAACAATTACCAATGTGAGGTCAATCATTTTTCAAACAATAAATTACTTTGCTTCTTTTTGCTTTTAGATAGGCAAAAAAATCAATGGCACAAGTTGTATCTCAACATTTAAAACGATACATTTTTCTTTTTTTCTTTTGGACAGTGAACGAAAAACTGAACAAGCTGAGTTTGAATGCCATAGTTTGCGAAAATTTTTATTTTTGTCTTACTTTTAGGAGATGGTTCTATTAAACATTTGAACGCGTACTACCCAGGCAGACAAACATTTGGGAAAACGCGTTTTCCCCAATGTTTGTCTGCTTGGGTAACACAGAGTACCGGAAATGGTTTATCAATGCCTGAATCATTTTCAAAGGTTTAGAAAACGGTATATTGATTTTACAAACCATGTTTAAGGGTTTTTAAAAGGGTTTACTATAAGTTAAACTTTAACAAACCCTTTAAAGGTTTATTATTCTACGTTCTTTTGCAATGTAGAAACCGATATATATATCTATAAGTGCGAAATTTTCTGACTAATAAATTCATTATTGGAACCAAAATATCCATTGTGATATACCGAGCTCAAATTATTTCTATCTTATTAACGATTCGAATTCGAATAATTCTCGACGCAGTAGATTCATTCCGATAATCGGATCTAATAGGATTGTATAGAATTTTAATCGAACCGACGGAATCCAATCAGATTCCGGGAAACGCAATGGCTTCTGGATTTTACTTTCGGATTTGATAGACCCTGACCTAGACTTTTGACCTCCTTCTAGGAATGTCCCCAGGTTCCAATTAGTGCAAAATTAATGAAATGGTTTTCTTCAATTGGATCTGTCTGTATTTCCGTTTCCCGGAATTCGATCGGATTGCGTCGGCTAAGAGGATCTGATAAGATCCGATCGCATTCATACACATGGGGATGTGTATTCTCATGGACAAGACACATTATCAAACAAGCACACAAAGCTATGATATCATTTGAAGAAAAAAAGCTTTTCCGGATAGAATTATAAATGTCTTGTCTCACGATTACTTTTAAATAACTATCTGAAAGTTTCAATAACTATAATTGTTTTCAATTCATGATCCGGTTCAAAAAAGAAGAATATTTGAAAATATTCCTATTTTCGTGAGAAATCAAAGCGTAAGATTGGACTTTTTTAATTTTGAAAATATCTACGAACTTAGAAATCAAAAGGTTTCATATTTAGCAGAAAAGGCAAAACTTTTATTCACTGTAATCTCCTTTTATCGCTAATAGTATTACAGATGATGATTGAATTTCGATTTATATTTGATGATGATTCAAAATTTAATAAAAGAATGTAATGAATCAAGTTTAGGACTTGCAGTTTCTCTTTGTGACAACAATTTGACCAATAAATTGTTAATATTTTATCATATTAGTTATCATGATTTACAAGGGTGAATTTCGGAAGGTATAGTTGAGTTTGCAGTGTAATACAGCATCGGGAATGCAACAAATCAAAACAGAAGTCAATTCAATTACAAAGTACTAGAATCATATTGAATAAATACTGTGTGTCTTAGTGATATTGTTCTCTCTTACTCAAGAAAACTAGCTCTTAAATTAGAGTAACATAAACCAAACCATAAACTTGATTCCACCTGTGATTTATTTGTAATATGCATTATACTTGACATATGCATTAAAGTAGTGCAACATATGCACATGTTGTATTCTATACTTCTTCCTTGTAAGTTATTTCTCAGAGTATAATCGATAGGTTCTGTATTTACTCGCTGTTCCTTATTTCTCTTCCCTAGTCAAACATCTTGTATCCAAAATCTTGACCAAGATCTTGGGTACAGATAAGTGAACACATCTTGAAAATTTAGACACAAGATAATACGATTATCTTTTACCAAGATATGATTACAGATCTTGGGTACAGATCAGAAGTGTCACATATCCAAGATTTTAGAAAAGTGCTCACCTGTGCAGCGGGAGAAGCAGCATCTCTCGTGAGAGAAGTAATATCCCAGGCGGGGGATGTGCATATCTAAGGGAGATTATGCATCTCCAACGGCAAATGGCCACATCTCTCGAGTGTAGGTGTAATGTTCCCCATGGGAGATGAGGCATCTCATACGTGAGAAGTGAGTACTTCTCCAATATCTTTGATATGTGATACGGTTCATTGATTACGTCGTTAATCAGTATGCAGAGTTGAAAAAACACCCAACATAGATGTGACTACACTGTAAAAAAAAGGGCACATTAATATACCCTTTAAGGGTTTATGAAAATGCAACGTATAATAAACCCTTTTTCCGTTTATGAAGTTTTTCATAAACCCTTTAGGGTATTTTAAACACGATGATAAACCCTAAAGGGTTTATGAAAAATTTCATAAACGGAAAAAGGGTTTATTATACGTTGCATTTTCATAAACCCTTAAAGGGTATATTACACTCTAAAAAAAATAAGCACTTTACCGAACCCCCCAAAAAGGTTCGGTAGATGACAAAAAGCTTGCAAATGTGTTGAACGTTCCAAAAAAAGAATAAAAAAACATACGGAACCTTTAAAGGATCTGACCGTGTGCCCGCAATCAGATCCTTTTTTCTTCAAAACCTTTTTAAGTTCGGTAGAGCAAAAAAAAGGTTTCGTAAGCAAATACGAAACTTGAAAAGTTCCGTAGTAAATATAATGGTTTNAAACCATTATATTTACTACGGAACTTTTCAAGTTTCGTATTTGCTTACGAAACCTTTTTTTTGCTCTACCGAACTTAAAAAGGTTTTGAAGAAAAAAGGATCTGATTGCGGGCACACGGTCAGATCCTTTAAAGGTTCCGTATGTTTTTTTATTCTTTTTTTGGAACGTTCAACACATTTGCAAGCTTTTTGTCATCTACCGAACCTTTTTGGGGGGTTCGGTAAAGTGCTTATTTTTTTAGAGTGTAATGTGCCCTTTTTTTACAGTGTACCACGTGGTACTTATGTTGACCGCCAGCCCTAAAAAGATGGAAAGCGTTGGACGGAAAGGACCCATGTCGTGAAAATCGGATGAATTTTTGCGGTAAACCACGGTAAACCATTGGTTTCGATTATTCCCGCGGTTTATTATTGCTTTTGATGGTAAACCGTGGCTCACCGATACTTTTCCGCTGAACTATAGAAGACTAACATCTATACAGAACGAAAAAGAAAATTTATATATGTAAATATATGTTAGCGTCCAATCTCGGATTCAGGCCAATCAGAGATCCGCCTCGGCCAATCTGGGCTGTTCACTTTGGACTGGTCCAGTTTCGGATCCGACATTGGACTGACTCTATTCTAGATGATTCTCGGATTGACCTAGAAACGTCAAGGCGAATCTCAGATTGAACTAGGCCAATGCCGAATCAATATATCAGTACGGCCAATCTCTGATCCGCCTAGCTCAATCCCAGAGTGTATCTAGTACGCTATGAATTTAATGTGAAGGACTTTGTACTGTTCAGAAAATATTTCAAATAAATACAAGATGGAAAAATTCAATAAAATGTCATAAGAGTGGCTATCGTTATGCTAATATAAAAGATTAAAAAACTAGGAATATTTCATCTTGTTTCTTGAAAATTTCTGTGTGATATTAACTTGTGATTAGACACACTGTTTTCGAAAATAAAATTTTATATACTTTGTTTCAATTTTGCTTTAATATAATATTCATAAAATACTAGATACCAAATTATAGATTGGTCTAAACGAGTCCTAGATTGGCCTAGGCGAATCCGAAATTGGCCGTACTGATATATCGATCCGACATTGGCCTAGTCCAATCTGAGATTCGCCTTGACGTTTCTAGGCCAATCCGAGATTGGACTCTAACATATATATACTTATGTATATACATATATATGTACACGTCTATCGTGTCGATTATTTCATCTCTTCCTTGCTTAGAGACAAACATCAATCTAATGATTAGAAGATTCAGTTGAAGATGAATGATTTTTTCTAAGGTATGAGCGTTTAGTATTCAATGTTTTAGACTTTTTTTGATTACTTCTTTAATTTGTATAGGTTTTTCAGATTGCTTTCTTATATTTATCATTTTTAGATTATTCCTTTGAAATTTTATTTTTTTAAAGTATTTCTTTTTAATTTATATAAATATTTTTGGTTTTTAGGATTTTACTTCAGCTTTGTATCCAATAATTTAATATTTCTTCTTTATTCTTTTTATAAATTTTTTGTGTTGCACTTTTTTAAATTAATTTTTTTCAATTCATGTCTAATGTATACTTTTCTGTCTATTTTTGATGTACTTTTATATTGCACTCGATTGAATTTTTATTTGGGTGAAATTCAAGTCATGTGAATCGAAAAACAACTCTTAATGTTAACTACAACCATAAAGAACGAGAGCCTAACGAAACCGGGTAGCTGCAAATACAGGCAGTGCTTTATCGGGAAAAGCCACCAATAAACCTCGATTTATCGGTTAAAATTCCGGTTTACCGCGGTTTTCGGAGCCGGTAACCAGACCGTTGAAACCGCGGTTAACCGCCGGTTTTTATCCGGTTTTCACTGCATGGGGATGTAGATACCGCCATCTAAAAAAGGAAACAAACGATAGAAACTGGTCCACGTGGAACCTCACTCGGGTCCCAACGGGCGATAAGCCTATGGGAGCTATTATATTATATTACATACAAATTATATTTTCAAGATCTTGGTAAGATCTTACTTACTAGTCCGAAGATTGCAAGATCTTCCTTAACAGATGTTCGACTAGGGTTCTCTCTTTTTATGGTCATCTCTCAAAACTTTATTGTCAATTTCTATACCCATGCATTGTTCCTTATTTGTTCCCTTTCCTTTTATGGATATTTTTCGTATGATCCTATTTTGAATTGCTTTTCTCCTACGTTTATATAAAAGGTGTTGATCTTTTGTGTAATAGGGATGATAGATGATATGAATAAAAACAGAGTAGTACATAGTTCCATCTGAATTAGTATCTCTTGTCTTAAAAATCGTTACAATAATGAATGTGCTGCAGTTTGCTCAATATAAATTTAGTCTATCCAATGGAAAGTTATATCAGACCAAGAAATTAAATTAAAATTCCCTATGAAACAGGTAACTCTGAGTTATTTCCATGAATGAATCCAACGCCATACATTCATACGAATCCTATTGAATCCGATCATTTGACGAAATCTGAGCGAACTCCGGAATATGACATTACAAAAGAATGCAACCTGTGATCCATATTCATTAATTACCCAGATCGAAGGTATGCAATCCGATTCTGCCGGACACTTCCTAAATCCGACCTATTCCTGCGATTGAATCCGATCGGATTTCTATGGTTGGAATCCGGTCGGATCAGATTAAATCTTACAACTTCCGATAAAATCCGATTATCGTGTTCCGATAACTCCCGAAAAATAAACCCGACAAGATTCGACGGTCGAAATCCAGTCGGCTCCTTCAAGTCATTTGTCGGATACCGACACCTAATATAATTTAACCACATGAAAACAGAGCGATCGGATTCTGTCGCAGACATTCTCAATCCGAAAAATACCGATAGCAGAATCCCATCGCTTCCGATTAGATCTGGTCCTGGGCTTCTCGCCCTGCTAAACTAGATTTCTTAATTCAGCACCGATCAAAATTCTGATGACAGTCTGCAATAGGTTATAGATGGCTATGAATCCGAATCTGTGACCATTTTTGCTGGAGGAGCTCTCATTGGTCAGAAAGCTAACTTATAAAAATTCGTTGGCTGAAAAACTAGATTTTTTATTTCAACCCCGATCAACATGCGGATGACAGTCTAAAATAGGTTATCCATGGCTGCGAATCCGAATCCGTAATCGTTTTTGGTGGGGAGGTCTCCTTCGTCAGAATACCAGTCAAGGGAATTTGACGGTTTCAGATGTATAGGGTTAAGTTCAAATTAAATCCCGATTCTGATAGAAGGTTGGAATAGATTATTCAGATGTGGGAATCCGAGTTGAATATCAGTTTTCTCATGGGAAGTGACTTTCATGTGGAAGTGTGTTGTCAAAGACTGTGACTGTTAAAAGATGTTTTTATTATTTTTTTCACTTTTCTGAGTTTACGATGACGCTTTCATAAAGATTATGGTTGGTAAGTAATCGATATTAATTATTATTCCGTGGAATCGAGTGGATTGTGATTGGAAAACCCGTCTGAGCGCTTTCAGATGTGGTGTCCTTTATGGAAAGTGCATTGCTCAATGTGAGTAATCCATTGAATCGTTTTCGTAAAGTAGTGTTTTTTGATCCAAATGAGTGGATCAATATACTGGAAGGTCTTGCAACGCCTTTCAGTGTGTTGTTGCTTCGGCAAAGTGCAGTGGTTCGCGTGAATGATGCAGTTTATTACAAAATCCCTTTTGAGGTATTATTTTTGTGAAACAAGTTTAAGTGGCTTTTTGTTGCTTGTTATTATGCTTTGATTGTGGTTTACGGCGAGGTGTGGTCGTGAACGACGCCGTTTACTGTTTTTTACCATGATTCACTGTCGTTTACGGTGTCCCCAATTTTTCTCCTATGGCGGTTTAATTCAATTTCTTGGTAAAATTCGTGATGGTTACTGGTGTACCGATACGTATTGACGGGTCTAATGTTGATTACGACCAGATCCCGTCAGATCTGTTATGTTTCGTTGAAGAATTCGATAGGATCCGGGAAGATTCTGTTGTTGGAACGTGTCGGATCCGACAGGATCCTTTCCCTGGCCAATGTTTGTCGGATTCCGGGTTACGGAATTCTGGCCTGGATCCGACAGAATCCGATCGTGTTAAATCGGAATCCGATAATATTCGACATAATCCGGTATAGATTCCGATCGATTCCGACTACTTTCTGTCGTCAGATTTCTCTACCTGGGTAGGTACTAACTAGCACCTATTTACAACAGTAGAGCCCGGTCAAAATTTCGCGAGCGATTCCATCAAACTCCTAAAGTAGGGCTGATATGATTCAACACTGAGAATCCGAATGTCATTTCGCCTTCCATATTCAGATAGAATTTCGTCGATTTTTATGAAAATCCTAAACAATTCGATTAGTTCTGTCCTATAAGAATGGTTTTCTTGGATTCAGTTAACGATGCTACTTATGATAATATTCAGCTAACAATATTAATCATTCAAGATCATCAAAATTACAAAAGCTAGGAAGCATATTTCATATTGAATCGATATAAATTACGAAAAACTCAAACATTGTGAATCTTCGCATTGATCAAGTATTTGTTTATCTGGTCAGCAGTATCACAAGTGCCTAATCACAGAATTGAAGCCGTCCACATGAATAAAAATCGTGTGTCAATGAAATGCTTCCTATGTAAATTAAAATTAGACGAATCAAGTGATTTTACTATTATAGATACGGAGACAAATTCTTTTTCTAATTTACTTGTCCTACGTCATTTTCTTTCAGTAATCTGCGTTTTGTCTGCCGAAGTATATAAGATTTTCTTCTTCTAACTATTTAAAATTAAATGAATAGGTCAAAACGGAAACTCTTTGAGTAACAGATTCATCATTCACTGAATTGATCTTACCAGATTTCAATGATCGGTTTTAAAACTATATATTCATATCATGTATCAATTGCATTCCTACTTTCAATCAAACAGTTATAAACATCAGAGCTTCCAAGAAATTCAAACAATTGCCGTTCATTTATCAATTTGATGCCATCACTGAATTCCTCAACAAATACTGAAAATATGAACACTATCAAACAGTTTCGAATTTTATCTTCTTTTCTTTCCGACGGAAGGTTTTCAATTAGAACAACTTTTGGTCATTAAGGCATCATTTTATCAAACAACAACTTATGCTATCCGTACTTATCATCCCCATCTTCACTCTTGGCATCATAATATAAAAAACTCTTTAACAAAACTCAAAATTAATTAACATTCAACACTTACTCTATATGTTTAAGAAACTATCAGTTTAAAACGTTAGTTTCTAACACTTTTATCACTTATTCGATAGTCAACTGTGTGTGTTAAAGTTTTTACTTCTCTTGACTTTTTGATAAATCAAATTAAGATGCACTAACTCTGAAACAGAGACTGTGATTCTATCATATTTATTCATATACAACTTCGATTGAGTCCTAATTAAGGAATTTTATTCGAAGAGCAAAGACACCGTTTCTGTCTTCATAACAACGGAGAGAATGAGCCTAAGTAATTCTCAAGAAAGTCAAAGCTGCTGCTCAAAAAATTTTTAAGTTCAGTCCTTTTGCGTAATAAAAAAACTTCAAAGAACGATATCCTAAACACGTCTGCATAGCATCATAGATCAAATCCCATGTGTTAATCAGTCTACTTACAATTCTCGAAATTTTGACAGATACTCACCAATGCATCTCTAAAATCTGAAGAGTTACACAATCAAATTCTATCAAGTATGAAAATACTTTCTCTACCACCACTCATCGAGTTCAGCAGAACTTTTATCGACCGAAAATGATGAATCTCAAAACACAAGATTTTCAACAACAACATCCAGAGATTGATTCGAGCTTGAAATCATACATAGATTTTTGTCATTTTCTTTCCAACTATGTTTAATCGCACTAAAATTGTTAACGAAGACATCGACCGACTAAGTGAGCTCATAAATCTATACTTATAGATATCTTCAGCTAATGCTTTTGAGATGAATATTTCTGAAAAGTTGACTGCAACCAACTGTAATCTAACTATGAATATGGTAGTGATATCAAACAAGCAGAATTTCCTGGTCTTGTTATGTCTTTATTCAGCTTTCTCCTGCTCCTATTCGTCATGCTGTAAGAACGAAGCCGTATTTGAGATCTGAAAAATTCACCTAATATTTAATGGTATCAGACGTTATATTCAAGAATCATGCAATGCCCTACGTGAGAATTTTTCAATGTATGACTTTAACCACTTAGTCATCAGTTACCAATGTAGCAAGCATCACATTTCAAGTTAACTTAGAAATGTTCACGAAAGATCATAGCCACTGAGCAAAACTAATTCTCATCTAGCATCGGCTACAAGAACAACGGTTATAGAGGATGTAAGGACATTTTTCATAGACCAATTATTTTCCAAAGGGTAGTAATTATAAATAATTCGATAGAGTTCTTTTTCGGACTGATTGAAAGTTCATTATTAGTTTATTTTGAGATCCAAAGTGAAATGGTTATTATCTCTGGTTGAAAACACATGTGCATGATCACCATAGGACGTTGAACAAAAAGTTCACTCCCACATGGAACGTTAAATTACTTTCGAAAAACTCGATCACTTTTTCTTTCTATGAGAAAATTAGCATCTAAATTAAGTTGGATAAAGACACTGTTCACTAGCACATAAAGCTTTGGGTATTTCTATTTTTATAGGCTTTAAAAACAAAGCTACATCGCTGACTGAGCTGACTTTTCTATTGCAATTCTTAAGGTTAAGTTTTCTCGTGGTTGAGACAGAAAGCGCTACAACACTTTTATTCAAAGAGTTTTGAAATTTTGGCTGGCATTCTCTGCACTACCAACATATGTTTATTAGTTTCATCATGAAACGTCATCAATGACATTATATCTGCGACATATGAGGTTAGAATCTATTCAAAATAGGAATTCTAGGCTAGATTTTCTATAAGTTGTGATAACTGCTGATAATAGATTTCGTCTTTTCGTTCATGCGATTTAGTGATTATCTGCATTGTTTTTTAGATTATTAATCATACATCGAGTTTTTTTATTGAGAAAAATTTCATGTCTCTTTCTTAAATTTATATTTTTTTTCCTTTAAATTATCCCATTCAGGATCCTGAGAGATTGAATCATCGTTCAGAATTTCTCTTTTTCATAAACGAGAAATTTTCTTCTTTCTCTTAGTTGCGGATTTTCGCTTTAACTATCATCTTGGGGAAAACATGGCAATCACTAATTTGTTAAATTTTACTGTGAATACAAATAGTGAACACGTTTTCACTTCGATAATCTCGAGCTGTGGTTGTAAAAAACTCTTGATTTGAGCTGTACTTTATCAAACTTGTTTGAGGTACTGAATATTAAAATTCTTCAACATTTACTTTGGAAAACCAAAGAAATGTATTCTACCCCTTCCGCTAATATTTTTTCGTGTGAAGTGTATCGATATGCAATTATAGTTCATTAATGTAAATATTCATTTTCGAATTCAATAATAAACTTATAGATTCAGAAACAACTCCTAACTTATATATGCAACAGTATTTACTTAACACTTCATGCAATGAACTATTGCCTATGATGAATAGAGAAAATGAGACAAAGGAAAAGTTGATTATACCTTTTCAGAAACAACAAAAGATCTTGAAGAACAAATTTAAAAAAGTATGCATTATTATTATGAAGCGCCGACAGTTATTTTGAATCGTTCTGCCGCCTATCTTTGTCTAGCAAGTGTTACTCTCTAAGTATCTTTTGCATTCTCTATGTAAACTTTACTTTTAATCATCTCACGTATTTCAAATTCATCTGAATTCTCATCCCAGCCATGACTCCATTATTTTGTCACTAGCAAAGAGTCGAGAAATCAACACATAATACCCTTTGTGAGGCACATCCTTAAAGGCAAGGCACGAAATCGAATAAACCATGACAAACGGTTTCTGTTACTGACGATGATAGACCACTGTGTGACTCTCTTTCTCAAGTCATACAATTCCTCATATTTATCATAAACATGCAACTACTTGTGAGAAAACACGATACAATAAATATGGAGATAAACAAGAAACAATTTTTCGCAAGTTTCTAGTGGACGAACTGCATGTATAATGATCAGTGAGTTCATGATACAGTAATCATATTTTTCCGCGATTTATCACGCACGATTATTTATTACATCAATCAAATATAACGCACTACATTTCAGCAGAACTCTTAATTACCACCGGTGATTGTACCATGAAGGTTGCTGAGGGATTCTGAGATTGAACCAAGAACATTGAGACCATGACCAACAAGTTGTTCTTGAAGTTGTTCCCAGTGTGGTTT
>OENT01000311.1:0-136439 GCA_900239685.1 Rotaria macrura
TTGCTCTTTCATTTCCAATCATAAAATATAGGGGTCAGAATTTTCGAGAGTATGGCCCTGTGTAAAAATGTTCGATTTTCTCGTGGACGCTCTCTTAAAATTATATCTTGTCGTTGTACAAAAGAAAAGCATTCTCATTTAGATACATGTCAAGGCGATAGTGGTGGGCCATTGCTAATGTTTACTGCTAGCCATGTTTGGGAACAAGTCGGAATAACTTCGGTCGGATATGGATGTGGAAGAGCAACTTATCCAGGAATCTATACACGTGTTGCAGCTTATCAATCATGGATAGATGCAATAGTGAATAGTGCCGATCAAGTATTATTTATTTCAAATGCAATATTGATTCTACTTCTGTTACAATTTTGTCTTTTGTAAGTCTTAGTTATTCTTTTGTTTTTCATCGTTTGATCAATCAAAATTATTTTTAAAAAGAAATATCATTTAGTTTTTCTCATTACTGATTTACATTTTTATTTTCAATGTTATAAACACGATCGATAAGAAAAAAAAATGACTAATTTTCTAATTAAAATAATTTTCTACAAATTATAAATAAACTAATCAAATACAATCGATTCATGTTTGCTTGATAGAAACTATATGCAGTTGAGTTTAATGTAATATCAAGTTCCAATCTTTTAACATTTGATGTTAATTTATCAGAAGGTTTTATTATTTTTTCTATGAATGAATCAAAATAAGCTATTCGTGTATAAACACCAGCAAAACCTGGCGTTGCGCATATGACTCCATAACTTGTTATACCTACCAATTGCCATCGACCACTTTTAAATAGCATCAATGGACCACCGCTATCCCCTTGACATGTATCTTTCCCACCTTCAGCTAAGCCAGCACAAAACTGTACAGTATCATTATAGATTGTATTTAAACATGACGTATCATTTCGTGCTATGGCTTGAATAGTAACTTGTTGAAGTGTAGATGAAGGTGTCCGTAAATGAGGATCCGTTGTACCCCAACCAATAGCAATAAGATTTTGCCGAATTGGTGGATATTCAGCTTGCTCCAAATTAAAATCTGATGTCGATGGTAAGCATATAATTGACATATTTGAATTTACAATATCAATTGGTATATCAAGACGTAATATGGCTAAATCATTTGCATGTAATACTCGATCAAACAATGGATGAACATGGATTTCTGTCACATTACGTAATTGACCAATATGTGATATATTTGTTGTTTCGAAGTTAAGTGACAAGTGTGATAATGAAGAAATATCAGTAACACAATGTGCGGCCGTTATAACGTGTGATGGAGTTATAAGTGAAGCACCACAATGATGCATATCGTCTCTCCGTAGTGATGCTATCCAACCCCATGAATGAGATTTAGTGACCGGCTCACCGTCGATAATTTTTGATAAAATAATTGTCGATCGTTTCGAACAACCACATATCGAACGAACATCACATGTGTACGTTGTCGATGCTGTTGTATCAAACAGCGCAAGTATGAATAACGATACTAAAATCGTTATCATATTAACATGTAAAAAAGAAATATATACTGTTCACAATCAACTGTTCAATTCTGCACTCGCGCTCGACTATTATAATGAGCGTTCAGGCCTTGAAAACTAACGAAAGACATTTTTTCGATCTTCTATGTTTTTTCATACTGCACGTATGGTTTTAGACTCGAGCGAAACGGTGTAAGTCCTGTTCTTTTGTAAATGAACGTATACCCATCAAGGACATTTACATATATAGATATGCATATAACTGTGAACAAAATTTATACAATGCAAAAGCTTTTTCTTTTTTTTTATCTAAAAGAGTCTTAATCTTAATATGACGACACCTAAAAGAGTGATGAAAATTCTTTGACAAAATATGGACGACCCAGTTGATAAAAATGAATATCGTTTTAAAGTATTATTTTCAATGCAAATTGTATCATTTGTTAAAAAGCATGATATCCAATCGATGTAATATGAAACACGTGTATATACACCGGGATAATTTGCTTGAGCACAGCCGACTCCGTAACTTGTTATACCAACTAGTATCCATTGACCATCAGAAAGCATCATTAATGGACCCCCACTATCACCTTGACAAGTATCTAAAAAAGAATGATGAAATTTTCCATTCGTCGTATTTCAATAAAAATTTGGTTGTCTGATGATACCTTTGCCTCCACCTTGAATACCAGAGCAAAATTGAGAAGTAACATTGTGAATCACTCTTTGACAATTGTTTCTTGTACTTGATATTAGTTTTAACATAACTTGCTGAAGTGTATTAGATGGAGTTTTGTTTCCTATTGATAGAATACCCCACCCGATAGCAACGACGCTGGCATTTATTGGAGGATATTCTACAGTTTTCGTTGGCGGTAAACATATCAGTGCTATTGAACGATCATTCATATCTATTGGCGATGAAAGCCGCATTATAGCTATATCATTAACAAACGTATCTGACTGATAACTTTGATGAATATAGATGTTTGAAATTGTCCTTCGTTGTTGAATCATAAATAAATAGTTTGAACCAACATTGATACTAAGACTTGCTATAGATTTTATTGATGTGAGACAATGCGCAGCAGTTATTACTAGTGTTGATGATATTAATGAGCCACCACATATATGACTATTTACTACACGAATAGATACAATCCAACCCCAGCTATTAGTTTCGGCTGGTTCACCACCTATAATTTTACCTAAAATAACTGAATTTGACGAACATCCACAACTTGAATTCGATAAACAAGAATATGTGATTGTGGCAACAGCTGTAAATCCAACTTGAATACAAAATAAATGTAAAACGAAGGTCATAGCCATTAGTCTTTGCTATTTCTCTACCGTTTTCGTTGACGATTTTGTATTGACGTCAGTGCCATACGATACGCGGTGCATATATATAAATATATATATATATATATATATGTGTGTGTGGATGTATTTGATGACGTTTTTTATTTTTCCACTTCTTAGAGAGAAGAAAATAAAACGTTAAAGGATACGAAATAAAAAAAGTTGCATGAAGGTTGCTAGTTATATTGGAATACGAATCGAATATCTTATAAAAAGACAAAAAAAAAGAACTAATTAGTAAAAATGTTGATATTATATAATCATCGATTCTAATATAGCACGTTCCATTGACATCTGCTTTATCTGAGATTAAAATCAATAGATATTAAAAGCATGCTTTGTCACATTGCATGTCGACAAAATGATATTATCAAAATAGAAGTATTCTACGCTCCCATGCTTTCTGCAAGGCTTATTACAGTTCAACGAGTTTTCAATCGATTACTTCTGTGCTTAATTATTTCAAACGAAACCGAATATAATTTAAAATATTATCAACTAATTTTTGTATGATGAAATTCAAAATCGTATAAGGGTGTATTGGATTATGTATTGTGTACACTATTCGCAACAATGTAAGTCTTGTGTTATTAGAAAAAGTTGAAATGAAACTTCCCTTGTATAGGATAAACTTTATTCATTATCTTGCAAACATAAATTATACTTCTGCATTGTTTTTTTAATTCGAATATCTATCAGTAGTAATAAGAGATGCTTGACAAAACCAAAATGAATTTAACTAAGATGATTAATAAAAAGAAATGATTTACTTTCATATTTCTCGCAAAATTTACCATAAGAAAAAATGTTTTCTAAGAAGCATGAACTTTCTCTTAAGAGTCTGTGTCAATTAGAATTGTAAAGGATTACCACACTTCTTATAAATTTTTGCAAACAAAAAGAGAATATTATTTGTAGAAATAGTTGGCGTTGTTTTCTAATACGATTTCCTATTGGTTTAGTATGGGTTTCTCTCAAAAATAGCGTCAAGTTTGTCTTACTCAAGAAAGATAATATAAGAATATTCTGTAAATTATGAAGTTGATTAAGTTTAATTAAAGTCGTGAAGCATGTCAAGTATTGTATTTGATGTTATCTCATGCATCGAATTCCGATGATTTTATCATTTCTAACTTAATGGATTCATTAACAAGATTGAATAGAATGGGTACTCTCTATAATTTATATTTATATATAATGAAAGGCATCATTCATAGATATATACATGCATAATTAATCACACATTGTTCTTTAAATAAGAAGTACGCAATTAGAAATTGAAATTTTATAGAAATAGAAAAAGAACTAGTTGGCAAAAAAGCATTTTTCTAAATGTTTTCAAATGATTAACACCCAGTGAATATTATGGATTTGAATGTCACACGCACATGGAGTATGTATTAATAGTTTATCGAATTAGTACTGCTATTTATCCATGTTCTCTATTGTTTTTCATTTAGATGAAACATCTTTTACATTTAATATATCTAATGTTGACTGTTTCATATATCGGCTTATGTCGACCATATTTGTTATTACAGCAATTGTATCATTTATTTTCAATATTCTTCATTTTCTTATTGATCGTCGTCCATTAACACCATTAGCGTTAAATTTAATTCTAAATTCCCTTATTTACATAACTTTTAGTTTACCTTCTATTATGGCTCAATCAGCAACATGTTATCCAATACAATCATATCTTATATGTTGCCTTCAATGTTTTGTTTGTTACACATGCGGAATTTGTGTCATGTATACAACATCCTTGTTAGCTTTAATTCAACATATAAAATTATTTTATAGCTCGAGTACCCTTAATCGAATATTTGAGCTGAAAAAAAAATGTATTCTTCCATTACTATGTTGGGTCCTATCATTGTGTTGGTCATTTCCACCATTGATAGATATTAACCCAGGCTTTATGCGTGAAGGTTCAGGTTTTGATTGTGGTCTTAATTGGACACGGACAGATATGGCCAGTCATGTGTATTTACTTCTTGCTTTCGTATTTATTTATCTTTTACCATTTTTTTGCTTATTATATACAAATATTAGTACATTCGTAAAATTACGTACACATGTCTATCGAAGATACCCATTACTACCAAAAACTCCTAATACAATATCTGTTGATATGCGTCATCATATTATCGATGCATTTACTATTGCAGAAAGTAATCGTATTAAACATTTTCGAGTTGATCGAAGATTCGCTCAAGCAACAATGCTCACTTTTCTGCTATATTTATTAGCTTGGACACCGTATGCAATCTGTGGAATGTTACAAATGGGAATAGCTATGGACTATATTAATTATAAACTTCCGTCCATGCTTATAACTATATCAGCAATAACAGCAAAATTAGCTGTCATGATACAATCATGTGTGTATTTTTATAGTGTACGAGGAGTGAATCGATAATCAGTAAATTTAAAATAAATAAATATTCTTTCAACTTTTATCTTGTTTTGATATTTATTTGAATAATAATGCAAAATAGAAACACTTATTTTCGTATTTTTACATATGGTTAATTAAAACGAAAATAATATTATGAATTAATTGTAAAATCAATAAATATTTCTTTGAAAAACTGAGCTCTAAATATACTTATTCTACTGATATTCAGAAGTCAATAATCAAAATGAAATTCATGACGTATACTTGTGTTACTGATTAAATGTCATTAACTAATTTTTCTACCAGACAGATGAAAGTTAACAATTATTATTGCTAGAGAAAATAGTTATATATTTTCTTTTAAACTAATGAGCTTTTGATGTGATCTAAAAATAGCTTCTATTATTTACACATCATTAGAAAAATATGTGACTATATGTTCTCGATGTATTCGAATTCTTACAGGTTTTGTAGGCTTTCCTTCTTTAACTATTTTTGTATCTATACTGTTATTGAAATGCTATTTTGAAAGGGCAACATCGCACGCCACAAGCTACACGTAACTAAGAGCAAGAGATAATGTGACGCATAAATTTTTGATGTTTTTAAAAATTTTGCCTGTAGTCAATGACAACGGATCTTAGAAATCAATCAATCTCTATAAACATCCTATCAAATTAGACATGTCGAACGCTAGAAAATTTATTATAACAATACACAAAAGTGCTTAAATAGAATAAAAACGTAACATACTGCTACAGTATAACATTAGAAAGAAGATAAAATTGATATTACATCTTAGCAGTGAGAATACCTATGAAGCATATCATGACGAATAAAAACTTTTTCGATGTTCATTGAATCAATTATAGCCTGCTTGATATGATTATTCATACTGTACACAAATAAAATATCATCATGATATTTGAAATACTTGATGGATCTTCAATGATGACTATCGTGAAAAGAAAAAAAAAAGATCGATGTTTAACGTTGACTTGATTTTTTTTTCGGTTATAAATCGTTCATGCAAAATATTAGAAACTATCGAAGCAGAACATCTTACTAACCGTTGTCAGTTTCTTCTTATTTTATCCTTTTTCTTATTCGATGTTCATGATTCGATGAACAAGAACCAAAAAAATTTAAATCAACATACTATTCGAATATGCTAATGTTTATATCGTTAATTGTTTAGAATAGGTATACATTTAGTATCTTATGGGAACTGATGATTTTTCATGGAGTGAACATAGATTGTCGAGCGACTTTTTTTCGTGATACGTCTTATACTTTTCTGATCAGTGGTTTTTAAAAAGATAGTTCAACACTCATGTCCTTAACCGATAACTCAAGGCAAAGTATCATGCATGAGAGAACACTTTCATATTTTTATGTTCTATGTTGCATGAAAAGAGATAATGCGTTGTTTGCCATGCCTCGATCGAAATATTCAACTTCGATAAATTTCACATGAAATCAATATATTCTTAAATAATAACATGTTATTGAACCAAGAAAACGTTGATAGCAAATCAAACGTAACTATTCTGAACTCAGAAAAAAAGTGTCTTTTGAGCACCGATTTAGTTATATGGGAAAAGGGCACCGAAAAAGAAGACTATAGAGTACCATATTAAATGCAGATGAAATGAGTACATTACAATAATATTCTTTCGAAAAAAATTAGAAACAATAGATAGATAATAAATACAATAATGGAACAAGAACTATTAAAATTATGAAGCATGGTCATTAATATATTTTCTGGAACGTAAACTTGTATTTCATATCGGCATACTGAATATTTCCGTTATTGGGTACAACAATGTGAATATTTAGTAGAATCGATTAAATTTAGGAACAATACTTCGATATTTGGTGCAGTTGTACTATTGCATTAACTTCATCGAGAGTTTTCATGAGATTCAAAAGTTGATGCTCGCTGTTTGACAGAAATTCTTACGAATTTCGTGCTAGTGACTCATGTATATGAAATATAAGTCTTTTGCATTTGATAAATTAATAGTCATGATATTAAACAATTCGAGTTGAGCTTATTAAAAATCGATACTAGTCATCCTACATACTACAAAGTCGATCAGTTTTAGGTATGAGTTTATCTTATTTCTATTGTTTTTCAAATTTGGTGGTCTTGTCACATACCATTAAACCGGTGCTCAATTGTCTTATTTTGTGGTGCTCTAAATATTTACACGTTAAAAGATAAATTTGAGTTTTTAAACAAATAACCTATGTAAAATCGGTTCAATGAACGGTATCCGATGCAAAGTTCAAGTTTTCTTGATGACTCTTTTCGAACTATTTAATAAATCATACTTTTTATTTGTATTCGTTCATCTGTACTAGCATCGCATATTGATTGATGATAATTTAAAGTCTTTTTTTTGTCATCTTAAAAACTATACACTCATCAGTAAGTACCATTTTAGTATACGATACATAGCATCAAAAGATTGTGTATGATTCTGCTTTGCTCAATGCTAAGCAATTAATTTGAATTGAAATCATAGTGTTGAATATTGAGCATTAATGTATATCATGATATATATCAAGAAGAGTACAAAAAAACATCAATGCATTTGCCATCGTACTTGAAAATTATGTCGGAAAAGGACACTTGGTGAAAAAAAAAGCACGTAACAATAATTAATTTGTAATATTTATCTAAAGATTTGAGCGCATGTTTCGAATCTATTAGTATTTTTATTGACTACTTCGGTCATGTGTCTAAAGGATTCAATTAATTTTTTTATTAATTATCGAATATATAAAGTACTTGTCATTTATAATGCATTCAATTACGTATATGCATCATGAAAATGGAACGCGGTAGAATTCATCATATAAAAGATAAACAGAAGTCGCTCATGAATCTTGGCACTCTCTTTAATAGCATTTTTAAACCGTTTTATATACTAAAAATTTCATATAAACTTTTGTATTGTGTTTCAATTTGTAGATTATTTTTTTAGCTAAATATTTGTAAGTGAAATTAATTGCCACGATTTAAAAAGTATCGTAGCAATCGGATCGAAATCAGTATTAATTGTCGAGTATAATGGAAGTTTCTAATGAAGTATTGTTTAATTGTATTCTGTAATAACATGGAAAATTCATAAAATAATTCATTTCAATATTCGGTAACAAATATCATACTCAACAAAACAATGTATTCGGCTGTCTAAAATTTAAAAGTTAATCGAGAAAGGAGAATTTGAGCTTGAATGTGTAGTGTTTCATTGATGAAGCTGACTATTTTATTAGCATGAACATTTAACTAGTTTTCTATTATTATATGTCGTATACAATATGGTGGCTAAATTATTTCTTCAATACATAGTAGAACACCAGATTCATTGAAACAGTAAACATAAACCAAGATAGAAATTATTTCATTATACGTATACATCACTTGATAATTAACTATTGTTCTCTCTACGGTTTTCAAAGATAATTTACTGTTTTATTTCCGTTCTATTCTTTATCTAACAGAAAGCTATGTTAATGAATCAATATTTGAGATTAATCGAACTACCGTACTTAAACCAAACACACAAACACGAAGAGCTGTTTTTGAGCTATCTAAAATGTTAAGACAAATCATCGGTGTCAAATAAATAAATAAATGTGTGTAACGATTGCAAACTGTAGTATATTTCAATTTGATGAGACAGAAAAACAAAACGACCGTCAAAACTAGTATAAATGTTACTGAGAATATTTTAGTGAATTTTAGAAAAATAACTGTTGTTTTTATCTGTTTATATTTACATGATCGATCTTCATAGTCTTTTCCAATATCACCATTTTCTTCAGTCAGTCAGTCAAAAAGAGAAAGTGAGAATAACAATAAATAAAAACAGCAGGAAATAATATATTTTTCTGGCACCAATATATCAATCATCAAGGCTTGTACGTCGAGTATTTGAATCACCATCTAGAGACCATTCGTCACCTGACTCTAATCTGCGTAAAAGTAATCGTTCCGTAACGAATGAATCACCATTCGTTGGTTTTTCTTCTATATAAAAGAAAAATAAGTGAAAATTTTATTTCATATTTTGTATCATACTCTGTAATGCAATGAATTTCAGAATACAATGCAGCACAATTCCAGCCAGACATATAACAAGACCAATGATATTCAAAGCATTTAATTGATTATTGTTATATTCAACAGCCAAATATAACATGACAACTTCCTGTAAAGAGTAAATTCAAGAAAACTGCTATTTGATTATGCCTAGAGATTCGTTATTCGTTAAAGATAATTTTTGTTGATGCACTACCATAGCATTGTACGAAAACCGAGCAATTCTGTTTATTTGATACGGAAAAATACCAATACGAGTAATATTAATACTCCAGAACGAGTGATATCGAAGTTCATATAACTCTGTGGATTTTGTATAAATAACGTCGGAGAATCCGAAAAAGAGTTTAACAAAGACTTGATAAGGAGAATTACTGTTCAATCTAACTGAAAAAAAATTGTAAAGTAATAGATTGAAAGGAGTATCAACATGACTTGATGTAAGACAAAAAACTAGATATTATTTTGCAGTTAGTTATCGACACGAAAAAATTGTTGCATGTTCGTTCGAATCCAAGAATTTGAAAAAACCGATGAATTAAATAGAGAATATTTACTATGTGTAAGATTGTTCTTTATCACTTCATCCATAACTATATCCAAAGATACGAACAAGGAAAACAATTCTAGTATAAATTTCAACATTTTACGAACTTATTGAGAGCTTACTCAAAATCCTACAGATCTCAAAGCAGTGTCATAGAACACAACAAGATTTCTTAATTCATCTATTGCTGTTTTAATTCCATCAATATTGTATTGATTTTGTGTGTAATTTACGTATATGCAACAAATTAGAACCTCATGTTCGCTGTATGCTGAAAATAAGTTTCGCTAAAAATGTGCGAGTAACAATATTGTCACACTTCTTTTATTGTGATGCATATGTATGAATTGCATCTGTCTACGTTTATCGTGAGATTGTTTTTCTTTTACTTGATGTAATTTTGCCTGCAATCAAAAGGATTGTCTCCTACTTAAGCAAAAAAAGGGAAGTCACGTTACATTCAAACTAGAGATTATCGCGATCAAATCTGAATGAAAGTCGTACATGTTGCATTCTTGATAGGTGGAACTATTTATTCACAGATAGGTTGATTATTTATTGACTATAGAAGTATTATAACGTTGGCTAGTATTATTCTAATGCTGCCCTTGTGAACAGATAAATAGAGCATGATATTGAAATTTTTACCTTAAAAATACCGGATACACTTAGTGTGAGAGAAGATGTGTTTGAAACTAATAAATATTCACTGAATTCAAGACTAAATGCTAATAAGGCACTCGATCCAAATACTCCCATGTGATAACTAATAACAGCCCATGGTTTTTTATCAAGTAAATTTAATTCATGTAATAATTGTTGACCTAAGATAAGCAAATGAAAATATAAAAGCTACCCTAATAGAGGAAAGGATAATAATTAGAAAACGTACCTTCTCTGATACCTGCAAGCGGAATGATTACGGCAAGCATCCACGGTTGAATGTAATACATAGCATCGACGGGATTGCTCAAACCTACAACGAAACGTGAAAAAAAGAAGCAAATAGAAGAGCTTAGTCGTCATTAATTATTTGTTGACAAAACTAAATCATCGTTCTCATTACATATTGCGTTTTCTTTTTTTATTATTTTTCTTTTCTTAGCACAAATCAACGCTAACGATTTTGTAACAAAAGATAATAAATAGGACACATGGCCGAATGAATGCACGGTTTGACAATCGTCAAGTCACTCCTGGTACGAGTGCTTCTTTTAGCTCATGCACTAATTTGTACCTGGCGTGTTATTGATACGAATGACAATCAATATTGTTGGATTATTCTAAGTGGTCTCGGTTTTTTGCTTGTCGAAACAGGCATTGTGATTTGGCTTCGAAATGGACATGAATTTAAAACGTATATACATAGACGAATTAGAAACAAAAACAATACATAAATTATCATGTTATCGTTTTTTTTAGTGTCGCCTTTTGTATCATATTTTATCTGACATGTGCAATACCCTCATTATGGTTGGTTCATATTGAAACAGCAAATAGAAAATTATATCATCTCGCTGAAAAGAAACTTAATGCTCGAGCAACTACACTATCGACACTTCTTCGACAGCAAAATTCTATTTCTACGAATAGTACATCATCTTCGGATGGTTCATCATTATCAACATCACGCTTAATATCATATACAACTCCAGATATATTTTCAATCGGTCAAATTGAATGTCACGATAAAGCCTGGTACTATATGGATGAACAACGTTGGCTTGATGCAATTCAAGAAACTATGCTCGTTATTCTATGCATTTGTCGTCTATTAATTAGTCGTGAACATTTGAGTATATCAAAAAGTGGTATTGTTTTAGTTATGACTCTTGTCAATGGTGCTGATTTATTAGCTATGTCACATTCAATACAGTATCATGATGTAATCATTGAACGTCTATGGATGTATATTGGTTTGTCTCTACTGTCAATAGGTTTATTTCAAATGGCATTTATAGATACAGATGGTTTGACATCAGCACGAAATTATATAACATCATATGATAATCGTAGAAAAAACTTTGCGAAACGAATGCATCTTCTTCAAGATCAAAACCTATGTCCACTTTTTCGAGTAAATTTCTACACATAAAAATGAAATATATTCTACAATAATTTCTCGTCGTTTGTTTTTTAATCATCTATTTTATAGGCTGTATTCATTCATGATGGTCTTCTTTTATTATATCGAACATTATTAGCAACTAAAGTACGCTGTAGTAAACCAACAATAATATTTTTCATGGCAAAAAATGTTCTTATGATTGCACTTCATTGTTATCGTGTTTATCATCGATCAAAAGAACGAGATAGAAAGAAAACATTGGCAGCCTATGAACATTTAATAAATGCATCATCATTATCACGAAAATATCGTCATCCATTCTATGGAATCGAAGATGAGCGTACAAGAAAAAATCAACAACGACAGCAACATTTATTACATCGAACTATACGTCGGCCAACATCAATAGCTCATCGACGACGAACAAAATCACCGCGAACATCACATCATCTTACTCCAAATTCTACATCATATCCGTTCGCACGACGTCGAAATGACGGCGGTGGGACACGCACAGCATTTGCTCTCTACGGTCTACCATTTTACACACCACAGGCTCCTCCTCGACAGGAAACAGCATCGTCAAGTGATAGTCTTGATGCCAAAACTTTTCTTCATTAAATTAAGGCAGAAAGAACAAAAAAACTAATTTTTTATCTACTTTACCAAGTTCATGCTTTTGTGTAATTAATTGTGTGATTGTCCAACGAAGACCAGAAAGAAAAGAAGCAATCATAATAAGAATAAAACCAAGAGAATCGAATTCTGTGTAATGATATGTAAAAAGAAATAAACCACAGGCGATAAGAGTTACAACAGCGACTAACGAATAACGCTAAAATAGAGCAAAAATAAATTTTTATCAAGTAAGTTCAATGAAAAACACAATTACGAATCGTTCAAGACCAAATATAATACCAAAAATAAGAATATAAATGATTACAGTCGATTTACACATAACTGAAATCAATAAGTAAATAAATAGATATATGTATATGTATGTCGAAAAAAAAGTAGCCAGTGATCACCCTCGCTTTAAAAGAGTTTCAACTCATTAAATTTCAGACATATTTTTTTATCATGAAAAAAATTTAGCATTAGAACCTTATCAAACATGTTGCATACTTCGAGTTACTCAGCTTACCACTGATATCATGAGTACTTTTTTCTACTAGAAGTAACTAAGCCAGCGATGAGTCTTTCATAAAATCTTGCTCTTCAAGGTACTAGTCTTTTCCTCACCGAAAGGGCAACAAAAAAAGCGGAATTCCAAAACGAACACTAGTTTTAGTTTTTATATCTGATACGTTTCTGTTTGACGAAAAATAATTAGTTCTTCTGAAAACTTATTCAAAGCGAAACAGATTCCGTACAAAAACGATTTTTCTGAAGATCTCTTTCTTTCCACGTTAAACTCTAAAATCTTAGTCCATTCCTCAAAAAAATTATTTCCATTTTTCACATTTTGTAACGCACGGTATTTTTTCGTAAATAACTTAGACTTAAAAAAAAAGAACATGATGAAAACTTCGTAGAGTTCGCTTCTGTTGTTTCAGGATATACTATACTGGCTACAATGTACAACAATTGAAATTCCTTAGTGCTGTTGATGCCCATATACGATTATACTCTGCCATTTCCTTGAAATTTTTACTTCATAATAATATTAATAAGTGATAGGATTAATCAACTCCATGTTACCGACTTCTCATCATAAGAAATTACAAGATTTGCACACGGAGAAAAATACTTGAACAAGAGTTCGCAAAAAAATATTGATTACTATGTTATTTTTATGCATCGCGACATTATTTTGATTGCAAAAATGAAAAACGTTTTTTTCTAGATGGCTAATGAATATTCATTCAAGATTATTTGTAAATATTTTGGATAGAATTGATTTTCTCATTTTATTTCGGTCAAAGTACTATAATTTTATGTTGAATTTCGTATATAAACGTTGCGATATTAGAAAAACTGATTTTCATACTTGAATTTTAAAATTTGTTTATAAAAAACTATTTAAAGTTATCTACATTTAGAAATCTATGCTAACTCTTGCCATGCATCTATCGTAGAGTTAGATGATTGACTCAAACTTTAAACCGTTGCATCGAAAAACACAACAAAACGAAGGTACTAGACGCTTTCTAGTAAAAAAGTTTCAAACGAAATTCAAACATTAGGTATTCTGTTATTACTACAGATCTTCACAATGTACTGCATAAGTGTGAACCTCTTTGTAACCATCTTTTCAATCATCGAAAATCTTTTTAAGATATTCGTGACGAACGCAAATCTACATTACGCATATAGTTTCGACGTTATTATGAATTAGCAGTTGTGATACATTTCCCATAGATATAGTATAATATGAAGAGTTTTGCTGAAAATATTACAAAAAAGAACAATCCATAAGATACGTTTCTTTTCTCAAGTAGGTAAAAAAACCATCGTCATGTAAGACGCTTCTGCGAAAAACAAAACATTGAAAACTAGCGCTTTGTTTTTATGATAATCATTTCTTAGTCGACAAATTTTCATAGATTCTAATCTTAATTTAAACAAAAACATTCACATGAGAGAATCACATTGTGATTTACCAACTTACTGTAAAGGGATATAGTTATATATTGCAAAGACCAATTCGATAAACTTATGTCGAGTGAAGCAGTGACACCTAAAATATGTTTTTGTGTATCAAATATATATGAAAAGAACAACGTATAAGAACTATTTTCATACCTGTAGGAGCAACTTTTCGCCATAAAATAGACCATGTTAAATTCACACGTTCTCTCTCATTGTTTTGATATCGTCCACGTAGTTTTGTACAGCATGAATCATAAGAAAATTTATGTAAACAGTATCGAATAAGAGCAGCAAACATATATTTAATAACCATATGTAATGTTGTTATTGAAAGTGGAAATTGATAATCACGAAATAGATGTCGATTAAAGAATGTTAATGATATTGAGCATAACCAATAGAGTGAAATACAACAAAAAACTTTGAACATTGCTACTAATGTACTAAATAAAGATAATGATCGAGTTCCATTTTGAAAATTCATGACGTTCTTTCGATGCATCTTAGTTCTACTCAATAATGAAATGAAAAGCGGTAAACCATCTGTACACAGAAACGAGAACGAAGAAGGCCAGGGGCAAGAAAGCAATGTTATCTACAATGAGAAACAGCTGGTTTTAATGATGATAGATCAAATAATATTTCCATAGAATGAATAAATCATCGAGGATATTTTATGTGTATTCCTTTCTTTTTTAAATATTTACTTTGCCGTAAAAAATTTTAAATTAAATTCACTTTCACATTTGCAATCATCCATCTATTTTAGTCAATCCATTAAACATAATTTCATCGTTTGATGAACACAAAATATTTCTTCATCCCGAATTATTCAGTTGAATTGTTCAAACTATTTAACGTGCAAAAGCGTCTCGAACGATTCTAGACAACTATGTTAATCGAATCTTTTTTCTTTCTGTTACAGTTTAAAATAAAACCGGTACGATTTTCACAGTGACTATGGTAGAAATATATTATTTTTGATTTTCTTATTACTAATTTGCAAGAGAATCAATCAATATTGACTATTCACTACACTTAATATCACTATGTACAGATGAAATAGTATGAACAAAATTCGTTTTAACGTCACTATAAGCATCAGACAAATAGGTTCGATTTCTGATTGATGAAAAGTAAATTTTACATTCAACAAAATCGATATGATTCAATTCGATCGAAGCATGTCGGTAGGATATACAAGTGACAGTTCATACTAGACTGCTTAGAAAAACTGGCAAAAATATTTTGAACCGTATTAAATCAATAATCTACTACATATAGAACGTTACTAGTGTGAGTATTGTCCCTAAAAACTCAGTAATCATCTCTGATGATTCTTCATAAGTTTATTTTGAATTTTTTCATAAGTCATTTTTTCACACCTCGGCTATCCATCCCTCAGGCATCGAGAAACCCTTTCTATCACCGTTCTACCGCAAGTCGTTCCATACTTAATAGTAAACGCCCACTAATGGCAAATATCGTTTTCTTTTTCAAAATTATAGAGATAATTTGAACGATATGTAGTACTCGGTGACAGCCTAAGACTACAGTTTTGGATTCAACGATCCGTTAAATTCCTTTATCGATTGTTCGAATATACATTCATTTGATGCAGATTGGTTTTCTCTGTCAGCATATATGGGAACGTTTTAGATATTAAAATAATGACTTCTTTTAGTCATATTAAGTTAAAGTTTCTTCTAGCGTACCAGTGAGATTTGTTTACTGTTTATATAAGTTAGTGTACTTTTTCTCTTCATCTGGTTTGAACATGAAATTCGATAATTTTAAAAGTGTGCTTGCTCTAGCTAATATATATGAGCATCGATTTGCAAATTCTCGACTACTTTTCTTCGGTTTCCGAGTGTTGGAACTCTTGCTGAACTCGGAAAAGCACAATTTTTTTAATCCGAACAACACACTCATTCGACTTACGTATATATATTTATGTCTTTGGAATTATTTCTACGAGTGTTACTTTCGTCCTAAAGTTGCTCATGATCCCCTCCACGAACAGGTGAAACAATTAACCTCATCGGAAAACCGTTTGGACAATGGAAACATAGTTCCACATTTTTAAAATGATATTTTAGGACAATATCACAGATTTGTATTGATGAAGGTTATTTTTTTCATCCATTACTGAGAGGGAAGAGGGGGAAGTTTGAAAAAAAATTAAATTCGTAGAAACAATTTCAAACATATGTATTAGTCGAATGAGTGTGTGTGGTGCTAATGACATCAATTGTGTTTTTTGAAATCAAACTGGAACTCTCCTGCTCGAAAACAGTAGAGCATTTGTCGAAAATATACAAAATGACGCTCAAATATATTAGCTAGAGCAAAAGTACTTCTAAAGACATCGCATTTCATCTTAAAAACGAGATGATGAGAAAAAAGTACACTAAATTACATATTCATTGAAAAATCTCACTGGTAAGCCAGAAGAAACTATAACGTCATAAGATTAAAAAAATCATTCTATTCAACAAAAAGGCCTGATTGGGGTGATATTTGACACTTATCGATACAAAATAAGTCTTAGTGTCTAAGAAGTTCCCATATATGCTGATAGAGAAAACCAATCTGCATCAAATGAATGTATATTCGAACAATCGATAACGGAATTTAACGGATCGTTGAATCCAAAACTGTAGTCTTAGGCTGTCACCGAGTACTACATATCGTTCAAATTATCTCTATAATTTTGAAAAAGAAAACGATATTTGCCATTAGTGGGCGTTTACTATTAAGTATGGAACGGCTTGCGGTAGAACGGTGATAGAAAGGGTTTCTCGGTACCTGAGGGATGATAGCCGAGGTGTGAAAAAATTCAAAGTAAACTTATGAATAATAATCAGAGATGAATAATGATTCCCAAGATAATAAAATGACGTGCAGAGTTTTTGGACTTTCTCTAAACAAAAAATATGACACATTCCCTTAACATTCACAAAATTGCACTTATGCACGATACTCACTACACCTTTTGATGTGCCTCAGAGCATTGATAAAACAGACTCGTAACATGAATGGATGTCTAATTCAGAAAGATAAAGGAAAATGTCCCCGGTAGCTTTTGTCTACGGATATGAAAATTGAACAAAACCCATTAGAACCGACTCTAATCGCATATTTTCTTTTAAAAAATAGGAAAAATAACAACATATTAATCTTTTCGATAGAACAAGATAAAATAAAAAGAGAAATCAGCAGACATGAAAATTAAAACTCAATCGTGTGGAAAATTTTCACATGCAACGTGTAACTCTGCCCCAACCCAAAAAGCGTAATCTGTAGTAGCTTTATTCCGCATTAACATATGCATAGACATAGAGTTAGAAAAGATTTATACACAGTTTACATATCTTTGTTAATTTATTTCTCATTATCTTATTATATAAAGAAAAAACAAGACACAAACATAATATTATATATTTATATATATATATATATATATATATGTATATATATATATATGTGTATATAGTAAGCATGAATGACGAAATGGACAAAAAATAAAGAGTAGTAAGTTTTACATTTCATTTTGTAGTTTTCTGCTTTATAAGTATGAACATGCAAGTAAAGAAAAAAAGGAAGGAAAACAAAACGAGAATGTCGAAATCTAGATAAGTAGAAGCATGACAAACTAAAACAGCCAAGAGAGTATATAGCACCAGTGAACAAGCATAGTAATCGAGTACAAGCGATCAAGAACAAAAAAAAACAAACCAAAGAAAAAAGAAACTATCAAAAAAGATTAAGAAAAATTTAATATTGCAGTATATCGTAATCATTGATTAAAGACGTGAGAGAGAAGTTCGCACGTGAAAAATAGATCAGACGGATAAAGGCAAAATAGAAAAGCAGTAGGCATTGTTGGAATGTACAAGTTAACAGAATAGATTCACTTGTTCGATTATTCGACGATACGTACGCGGTGTATAGGGTGGAGCTTGCGACGAAGCTAAACAATAGAAAATTTTGAGAATTCATATCCTAACGAGAGAGACGACATTCTATAGTTGTTTTTTTTTCAATTAGGAAAAGCGAAAATTAAAAGCACACTGCTTATAAGTGTAAGCATGTCAACAAATTATTGCGACGAAATCTTACTTGTCAATGATGGAAAAATCAAAAAAGAGATTTTTTTAAACACCTGGAAGTTTAATTTTACAAGTGGAGAAAATGAAAATTTTTTTCGTATAATTACTTACTTGAGGTTGAATGCGACGGTAACATCGATTTTTTATCATTGAGAGAGAGCGGAGAATTGATTGCTGTTGTTGTTGTTAACATGCGTGCTCGTTCTTTCACCGATAATCCTAAGAAAAAAAAAACATTAATTAAAGTCGGAATATGTTTTTGTTTGAATTTTAAAAAAATGAAGTACATACGTTTGTACTGTTCATCATGATTGTCGGTGTTAAGTATCGATGAAGACGCTGTTGATGAGTCAATAGAACTAACAGCAGTAACGTCAGACGTTGCTGAATTTTCTATTGATGATGTATTAACTACAACAGAAATTAAAATCTTGCAAACCTGAAGAAGTTATAGTTACAAAGCTATATTATTATGTACGTAGTCAGAGGAACTACAATGTAAAATACGTGGCCTATGGATAGATTAGAAATCGAACAATTCTGTAAACACATAAACTCATATTCCTGACTATACTAATATTCTTGGTTATTAAAATTTGATATTTTCTCGTCAATGTTTTACAATAAATTTATCAAGAATACCAAAAATATTTGTCTTAGATTCAGTTTGATGTCACAGTAGTCGCATCCATTCAACGACTAGAAACAAAATTGTATTGAATGAGTATTTCTACTAATTTTCGATTTACAGATGATTATTCTTAAATTGAATTGTAATTCATCTAAGGCAATGCTTCAGTACTTTATTTTCGACAGGTTTCAGTTAATGAATTGCATTTGTGATCCGATTCTCTCGCTTAGATTATGTAATTTTAATTTGTTTCTGATGAGTTCTAGTTATGATATATGTCACGTCGAAGATAAAGAGTATGCTTTTTACTGAATGACATGGGATGATAGATAATATCAGATTCAATTATATGACATTTACCCTGGACTTCAAGTTAGCTGCCACTCATAAGAGATGATCAGCTTGACATTGGATCCTTGTACCATTCATAGATGCCTGGTTATGTCAAGGATCGATTTATGTCATAACTTACTTGGCATATAATAGGTCATGCAGTCTGAGAAAGATGCACATGTACATTATTGACGTGCACGGAGTTAATTCATACTTTACAATATTGAATTCTGAATTGAATACGTTGCAGAACAATTCATAAATTCGATGATAGAGAACTCAGTTCAAAGTTCATGACAAAATGCGTTTTTTTAAATTTGAACTTCTTTTAATCAATCCATCACTAGATTCAACGAAAACTAACTATTACAAGTTGAATAGATTCGTAGTGATCTTTCGATTTCATTTCATCCTACAATGCAGAATCTATACCAATGAAATGATGATTTAACTGCTTTGAACTTCAAAAATTATTCTCAGTTTTATCCTATTTTGTAGAAGTGTAATTTAAATATGCTTTCCTACCTTTTTTATCTGATTGAAAATGTCTTAATTTAACTGGCGGTGCATCTCCATTTGGATCAAGAAGAGGAAGTACTCGAGTGCCAAGAGCTACTTTGCCCGTTCGAGCTAATACTGGTGGTATTGGTGATGTAATCGACTCTGCTGAATTGTTCGTATCTTTTTGTTCATTAGGATTCGATGGTATCAATGATGAATATAAACTTGTTGACATTGAAGTTTTCGTTTGAACTGACTCGTTTATTAAATCAAAATGATTTGCTTGTGATGCATCATTATTTCCTAGTATCATCGATTTAGACATGGCATTACTGGCCGATGGACGTAATAATTGTATTGGTGTTTGTTGAGAAGTTTTAGTCGTTGTTGGTGGTTCATCATTCGTTGTTTTCGATGTTTTTAAGGCTGATTTGAGAAATTTCGTTACCGTTCTAAATCGTAACAGAAGAAAATTGATTAATTAAAATGCGAAATAAAATCATATATTCATGCAACAGGCTATTTTGGTCATGTTCAAGCCTCATCAAGTCACACGAGAAAATTCAAATTCATGCTAATTGTTTTACAAACTTTTTTATTCTGCTTTGTTTTCTAAGATATATAAAACTTTTTTTTTGTTAAAAATATGTTACGAAATTTTGCGAAGTAACGAAAACAAAAATATGTATAACATTAGGCATAAATGGAAAAACTTAACTTACGTTGATGATACTTCATTAATTTGTGGTTCAATAGATGTAGGTGAATTGATTTGTATTTCACTTGTTGACTTAGGTAGTATATCTTCAGCACTATTATCGTCATTGTCATCTGTTAAGAGGCCACCATCAGAAGAACTATCATTGGTACTTATATTGGCTGGTCGTTTTACTGGTCGTCGAACATTTGTACGGCGAGGACGATCTCTACCTACAAGAGAAGATAATAATCGTGTAAGTCGTACGAGATTAATCTATCAAATATAATGCGCTGGCAGCTAATTATCACGAGTATTGTTTTATTCGGATAAATAAGAAATTCTTGAACAGATAGAACTTGATGAATATATGAGAACGCTATATAGACTCACGTTTCTCGAACTTAGTCTTCTATTAGGTACGAGTATTAGAATTGTTTCTGTCTTGGTATTGATCTCTTCTCATATGCTAATTTCGATTATTTGTCGATGTAGAATAATAATGTCTGTATCAGATTTTAGAGTGTGAATCGTTTCTTTTGAATTTGCTTTTTGATCATTACCTGGATGAACTAATTTCATCATGGGTTCAGAATCGACATCAAGACTGTTCTCGGTTATCGTTGTTGGTGGTATTGCTGCCCGTTTTTTAACTGGTAATGCAGGTGGTGTATTTCTTTGTTCTTCTTTTTGCTTTTCTTGTTCGACTAAATCAAGTAGATCATGTTCAATAAGATCACCTTCATCTTCGATCGATAATTCTTTTTTGATGGCTTGTTGTGAAACTTGAACATTACCATAAATAGGATCAGGAAGTATTGATGTTGATTCTTGATCATAACTATTAACTAATAATGATTTACGCCAACCGGCTGCTACCGGTTTCGGTGACATGGCTACTGGTCCTTTGTTTTGTGGAGATGCTAATAAACGATTATCTTTATCAGTTGATGAGCGTGTTGCAGTAGTTGTTGTTGATTGAGATGATTTCGGTGAAGAATCTTTGAAAGAAGAAATTTTTATATTTAAAACCACACGATTTTTTTAATCTGATAAATGGCATTACCTAGGATACATTCATTTGAATCAACTTTTTTAAATGTTCGATTAGATGATGTGTCATCCATACTTTCTGTTTGTACTTGATTATATCGATTGGTTAAACGATTGACAGTGTTAGTATTACGACCAAGATTACGATCAAGGGCTAAAATTATTATCTACATATTGTATTCAATTTATAAACAACATACTAGATGGTGATGCTGAATATTGTCCATTCATTAACAGTGACCCTTGATGTGGATTACTTGTACAAAACATAGCAGCTTCCTACAAAAAATAGATTTACTTATCGTCAGGTTCACATGAGAATAATTAACTATTTTATTTGTTGCCTGAAAACGCGAAGCTTTCGTGAAATACATTAATTATCAAGAAGAATTGTAAAAATCTATCACCTTTTTTAGTAGGTTCGTCGCAATAGCTACCTTATCTTAAGACTGATATCATTAGTAGCAATACGTTATCAGTAAATGATGATTGCTTATTTTCAAACTGTTTGTTGGTCATTGTATCATTAGACTAGTCATACGATCACCATCGAAAACTTCACATAATGATCACTGTTTTTTATGAGATCTATTGTTCGATAGCAAACTACGAATAGCTATTGAACGAAACCAGACATACAAAAAGAACTATCTCATGCTTTAAAAGTATTAATAACGAAGGATGTATTTTTCATTGAAAATACCAATGAATGGGTTAAATCATTTCTTTAGCCATGTAATTTCGTAAAATAAAGTTGTTGCTATCTCAAGCAAGAACAAAGTTTGTCCGGATTTATTTTCATACGTTAAAATAGAAGAATATCGACTTTTACTTCATACGTTCAAGTTTTTTAATTGTCGGCACCAAAATATAATGATTTGTCCTGTTTTTCGAATATATCGAGACTAGGTATTGATCAACTAGGTGAGGCTTTGTAGCCGATTTTGTTGAAAGGATTTATTCTAGGAAGGTTTCAACATAAACTAAGAGTTTCAATTTACGTAATCGATAGCCAAGATGTTTCTCTGTAGATCTAAGCAAAGTCGACTCTTCTAGTTTATTCCCTACAAGAGTTATCTATGATTTCCTGAAAGTCTTGAAGTCAGCTAACTCACTAAGGTTCCCTTGAATGTTACTGAGCTATATGTATTCTTCTATGCTGCATTCAAGGGTGATATTTGCTTTTAGTTTCCATACAATCCTAAGCTACTTGATTACAATGTTTTTGTATTTTAGTATAGCCAAAGCTTTTAGTGCTAGATTAGCTAGTTTTCATATCTTGTTACTCGAACGGCAAATTATTTCTCTATTAAAATCAAATATCAATTTCTGACTCAACATAGAATAATACATAAAGCTCAGTAACATTCAAAGTAACCTTAGTCAGTTAGTTGATTTCAAAACTTTCAAGAAACCACAGATAACTCTTGTATAGAATCAACTAGAAGAGTCGATTTTGCTTAGATCTACAGAGAAACATCTTGGCTATCGATTACGTAAATGGAAACTCTTAGTTTATGTTGGAACCTTTCTAAAATAACACCTCTCATCAAAATCGATATCAAAACCTTATTTTCTCGACCAATGTCTAGCCTAAATAATACAATACAGTTTAATATATACCTCAGATTTTAAGGTATATTCGTTTTCGAGATATTAAAAAAACGCGGAGGTTCATTATATTTTGAGGTCTAGAGTGGTTTGGGCCATTACATGCCATAGACAAGTGCTGTCACACTACAAGAAGTTCATAAGAATTCTCCTACTCCACTGTATAAAATTGGCTTATCAAAGCAAGGTTTTTGTATTTTCATTGTCTCAGAAAATTTCACAACAGATATTTGTTTTAGCCTCATGGTTGAATAGCAAATGGCTTCTAGACAAGAATTTAGATGATGATTTTTCAAACCAAGATCAAGACGAATCATAACAATCCTTTTGACATTTTGAAACTGTTTATACAAGAATGACAAGTGATTCGACTATGATCGTAATTGAATGCCTCGAAAAAGTACTGAATTATTTTAAAGAACAAATGAAATGTCAACTAAAATGATTGATGTGTGTACGTCTAGTACTAATTGACGTCGATTCCCATTCTAATGTCATAAACCCATGTAAACTTAGAGAACAATCGATAAGATTCTACAAGGAAAAAAGGAACTAAAACAAAAGAGTATATCACATCTTTGTTTTTGCAAAATTTCAAATGATCTCATTTTTCTTTTATGAGAGAAACTGAATGATAGCATGTTCTCATTGAAATTTTCGGTCGGGAAAGTGAACTGATCGACAGATGAATGTAAAAATCGAAGATGATTCATTATCTTACCATTTGTTTATGCATATCGGATGCAATATCATTTATTGTATCATACGCTCGTTTCTGTAGACATGTTGCTACGTTAATATAACATTGACGTGAATAGGCGACAAATCTATTTGGCATTTCATCATGTAATAATTGTTCAATATTATCATTGGAATTTGAAAAAAACGTTCTAATCTGTTCTTGAAATTTCTAAATGAACAAAAATACGGGAAACAATCGAATAGTCTTTGATATTGTTCTAGTTGTTTTTTTTCTTTTTGAAACTTTACATCGTCATAATTAATTGTTGTTTGTTCTTTAAATAACTGATAAAATTTTCTTGATAAACGTTCATTTTTTTCAATAAATTTTTCTTGAAATACTTTACACATATCATTCCAATCATGTTTCAAACGTTCTTCTTCTTCAATATAAGATTCATACAATTGAGACGAAATCTACAATTAAATATTTACGATTAATATTATTATGTTTCTATTTTAATAGTTAAATCACTATGTACTTTATTAATATTTGCTGTTCTTATTAAAATTGAATTTAAATCACTATTATTGTTGTTATTGTTATCATTATTACTGTTATTGTGTATTCTATTCGAACACGATAAGGCATAATCAAGTGATGCTTGATCACCAACTAATTGTTGTTGATTTTCCCATGTTAAATTTATTTCACGTGATAAATTGGCTGAAGTTTTTACAAGTAATGCATCATTCGAATTAACATTATCTTTGTGCTGTTGATTTCGTGTACATATTGAATCAAGCTAATAATGAGAAAGAATAAAACAATCGAAAAGAAAAACAAGGATTGTTTCGTTCTTACTTTATTTATCAATATTGGAATTTTTTCCATTCGATCCTTGTCAGTACCTTTCATCAGAATTATATCAGTTATAGGTATAGGCAAATATTTGATGGTATAATTCCTAGAATATAGACGAAATTCATAGCGTTAAATTATCGTACTGAAAATTTATTTTTGGTTACAAGATAAGAGAGTGCAAACTATTTTTCTTTGCTGTACTTGGAAAATGTCGAAAGTTTTGATCTTTAAAACATTCTGCATTTGTTTTCATACAAGCTATGTGCATAGACAGCATACATACAGAATTCGTTGGTATGTAATAGGGCGTGTGAGAGGGATACATTTTCAAATTTCAGGAAAAATGATTGATATTAGAACATGTTTTCCGATCAAGGATTTTTCGTAAACGTTACATAATAAGTTTCTTCTGCAGAATGAAAATAGTCGTGTGCTTTCTAGATTGGCAATTGTTCCTATTAATTGATAATGAGAAAAAAGAAAGAACTATGTGCTTCGTTTGAGTTTGCTGTGTACAGAGGAAATTGATTTTTTTCCAATGTGTAAGTGAAGAAGAGAATCTAATTGAACAACTACGCCTACTCAGAGCACATTATTGTTTTCAGTACTATTCTAGTGTGTCAATCTATATGGCTTCTGTTGTTTCAATGAGCACTTATGACAAGACGCCATTAATGTGGAGAAAAATAAATGATAGACTTTTCTAGATTCTGCAATCATTTCAATGTGTATGCCATGTGGCTACACACTCAATAACAGGAAGTGTATGCTATCGAAAGATGTTATGATAGACAAATTGTCATGAGAACGAGATTCTGAAAGTGAATGCATATAAATATCTTCAACTTCTTTTCAAAATATTCTAATAAATAATTGTGTTACCTACTAAGTCTATGGTCAATTTGAAATGCTCCCCCTATATATGAATAGAGTATGTGAATTCTTGAGAATATGTCTGCTATTTTTCTTCCTATTTATATACTTTAGAAGAATAGAAATACTTCAACAGAATTGTCATAGATTTATCTTGAGAATAAAATAGAAATCACAAGTGATAGAAAACAGTGTAAAATGTATTATGAACTAGTAAGATAAATATTAGCATCTGTCACCCGTTGAATTAATCAAAACTATAAATCTTTCAGAATAAGGAAAAATTCAAAATGATTGATTATTTGATTACAATGTTGATGAATTGGAGTATAAATTAAAATTTGCCTTGCTTTTTTCAACTCTATAAATCTTGCCTTGAACTAAAGAAATATTAATATAACACAAAGAAAAACGATTTGAAATGTTGTTTTTTTCAAGCATAAACTGACATTTACTGATTTAATCAGCTTTTATAACTTTTTAAATGCATTCGAATACTTGAATGATGATGCAGAGCGAATTCTCACTAATGGATAAAATTTGATTTGACGTCACATCTATTTTATAAATCTAAATGAATCTCATGAGAATATAGTTCGGTATGGACGAACTATAATTCTACCGTGCGTTCATTCTATATAGCGTCGACGTTTTCCAATATTAGTAATGAAAAAGCGAACATTTTCACAATAAAGCAGAATTATTTCGAAATATTTTCAACTAAATTCTAAACTCATAAAGATCTACTTGATGAATTTTATCCCGGTGCAATAGCGCTTATGTTACCTAAGTCTTACAATCAGCACTGACTTGTCTAAATTCTATCAGTTGAACATTTAAAATGCAAAGAAGAAGAAAACATTCTAAATTACTCTATAAATCCTTATTCAAATATTTCAAGTATATTGTATAACTTTAATAGCAAAGACAATTTACGAATCCGTCTGTAGTCTACAATCATTTTACAAGAATCACATATCATAATGCATAGTATTTATACACGTAACGCTCATCGTTCAATTGATTTGACCCTCGGCTGAAAATGTTCAACGGTTTGTGTATCGAGCACACTTTACAACTGTACGCAACGATAGTATTCAATGAGAGAGAATGTGTATTCGAGCGTGTACGTCACAATGTGCTCTAGTTTTGGTTTTCGTCAGAGTTTGAGTGTTCATATAGTTCTTTGTCTCATAAATTCATCGAACCACACTTTTACTCAAACACGATGCCTAAACAAAATCTACACCAGTAGAATATCAAACATAAGCACATCTACTAACCCACAAACTCATGGTATTAGATTCATGCCGCTCTTCAATCGATGAAATTTAAATTCTTTAAAAGTATTTTTCTCGGTTTTCACCACTTTTTTGACAACTTAAAACTAGTCTGATCTGTACGATACACATTCTTACTGATTTTCATCTAAGAAACGTTAGATTCATAATAGAGTTTTCACAGTAAAATTCAATACCAAAACAATTTCTATGGTTTACGTTCTATTCTTCAGATACCAACAACGAATAGTCACTACCTTACTAGTATAGAGTTTCGTAGCAGATCTTCTTTGTCTATCTTAAACAAACCATTTGACGTGGATATTGAATGTCAAGTTTCAAAATATTGATAAAAATCTTATTGCTCCTTTGTGCTTACGTTCGGTCAAACACTATGAATCACTACCGTATATGTGAATATATTATCGTATATATGATAGCAAACATTCAAGCATATACATAAACAAACTCGTACTATTTCATACGAACCTCCCTTCAATCAAAGGAGCATATACTATTTGTTACACAATGCGGCCGCCTCAAGACTATTAAACGGCATATCGATGAAATTTGTAACAGTGTTTTGCCATTCATTCTCATCTCACTTATCAATTGTCTGAAAATGCAGTGAAAGCTAATTGATCGCTGTGATTTTAGTATCATGAATTTATTTTTGTTTTGCACGTATATGACATTTAACGTAGAACAAGCATTTTTTACATCTATCCATTAGATTTTTTTAGAATCACCTAGATAAATCATGCGTCTTTAAAATCCATACAATAGTCTGGTAAATCGGCGTAGTTTTCAATATACAATGGTAAGATGAGACGATGAATATTTTTAGTCATTCTTTAACAAACAATACCATCGATGCATCGTTAACATATTAGAACAGCTCTCAGTTTAGATGAAGAGAACGAACATACTTCATACTAGTGCAAAACAAAGATAAGAACAATAACTAGACATCTGCTCTATCAACTAGGGAATATACGTTCTTTTTCATATGTTTCTCTTGTAAATCATAGTTTTCTTTGTCAAATGTATTACAGAATGGCAGAGACATTCATTAGACACGAGTGATTAATAAATAGAAAATTGTACATCATACTGATACTTACTCTTCCATAGCATTAACAATATCTTCAAAACTATTTAATGACAAAGAATTTCGATCAAAAAATATTGTCTGTAAATGACGATTTATTTGTAATATATGAGATATAACACGTGCACCTGAATCACCCATGAAATTTCCTCTAATGAATAATTAATAAGAAAAAAAAATGAATTATTTCAATGATGGAAATCAAATTAAATATTAAAATTTATTTTTTACCGTATATCAAGTACTTTTAGTGGTGCATTATGAGTTAAAGCCATGAGAAAATCTATTGTGTTTTCTTTTAATTTTGAATCAGCTATTGATAAAAATTCGAGATTCTAGAAAATAATTTTATTACAAATCGAAAAAATAAAATTTTTTCTACTGTATGATCTTTTTACATACACTGTCTACAACAAGATCTTTCATTGCATTTATTGTGCGTGGCATATTTCTATAAATTATTTACTTTGAAAGTAAGCACAATCGTAATAAAAAAAACATACTTTTTAATATTATTAAAATTTTTTCCTATATGAAGTGATTTCAATTTTCGATTTTTCTTCAATTCACTTAATAAAGTTGGAATTTCATTATCTAAATCTGAATAGAAAAGTAAATAAATGAAAATATTTTTAATTGTATGTTTTTGTCTTATTTATATCATCGAAAGAATATGTTTGAATATTATTCGTATTTGATCATGAATTTGACTTATAACATTAGAATCATTTCAATATGATTACATTGAGAAGACTCATACGTAAACAATCAGTCATGTAATTGTAGATAGAAAACATATGAACATTTTACTTTAAGGATTCAGATTAATGACATGATCGTTTCCAATGGAAGTTAGTTGTTATTGAAAAACCTCGCTTCCTTTTACAAAAGATTTATTTGAAATTCACAAGCTCAAAAGTCTATCTTTGAGCTAGATCTGTATTTATATTAAACTAAAAAGTAACTGTTCAATTCTAGTTTTTACTAGATAGACTACTTCGTAGTGTGATAAAAGTCACTAGTGAAATAAAGACTTTACTTATAGAGCTGAGGAAATTTTCAAAATAGTAAAACAGTTGATACTGTATAAAGATTATGAACAGACTGGAATTTGAAATATAAAACAGTACAAGATCAATAGTATGATATAATACGAATTCTATTGTCGATAATCATTTTCAAAGAAAATGACATCTCTTCTTACCACATGCAGTAAGATCTAATGCTGTTAAACTTGGTATAGATGCTAATCTAGTTGCATATTCATGCATAAACGCTTCAAGTTGATTGCCAGACAAACGTAAGTCAAGTTTATTTAAATGAACATTCGAATGAAGTCCGTCACATAATTCTCTAGAAGTACAAATCAGAATCGATATTTCACATGAAAAAACCAAGAAATGATTTACTTGAGAAAATCATTAGATA
This sequence comes from Rotaria macrura, assembly GCA_900239685.1. Classification (NCBI taxonomy): domain Eukaryota; kingdom Metazoa; phylum Rotifera; class Eurotatoria; order Philodinida; family Philodinidae; genus Rotaria; species Rotaria macrura. The sequence goes on from OENT01000311.1 coordinate 29,768, forward strand.
GATTTGCATTGGATACTTGTAAAATTTCTAATGATTGAGTATTGGTAAAAAATAATTTTACACCACCGGTTATCGATGGTGGAACACTACATCGTGTGGATGATATAAATAAACGACGAAGTTTGCATGAAATTGTTGCCAACGAATGAAAAAACTAAGAAAGAAACAAACTTTTGATGTAAAAAATCAAAGACACATGTGTCTATACCGATTCTAAACTAAATTCAATGTCACTTAAATGTAATTCTTCTAATACATTTTCACTATTTTGAAATAGAGTTGTTATACACTAGAACAAACAATAGAATCAGCTAGAAATAAAAGAACATGTCGTCGGCATGTTTTAACAAGAGCTGTGTAAGATCATGATGTACTTTCAAAGAATCTGAACCAAAATTACCGATGAATGATGTAGAAAGTGATGAAAAATATTGACCGTCTGAATAAAAAAAAAACTTCCAATACTTTCTATCGAATTCTTATAATTACTGTATGACTGGAATTACGGCAAGATGGTAGATCGAAAAGTCAATGGGAACGGTTTGATGAAAAATCAATAGCTTCATCGGATCATAGTTGATGTGTGTCTATGCTTTCCAGAATCACTAGTCTTTTCGATATGAGTTGATTGATTTCTATCAAAAAATAAGCATACATAACACTAAACGGTACAGTTTTCGATGTGTGAGATCAATAGAGTGCTCCTTCTTTCTAGAAACTAATATGAAATGAAATATACTCAGTCTATGGTATGGATTGTTCTTGAATGTATGAATTCTATTCTAGGGTTGCAATTTTCTCAATCTTACACAGCTTTGTTCTCTACATACATTATCTTCTTTAATACGATTTCCTGATAAATTAAGGATTTGAAGATGTTTTAATAAATTATTATTATTTATTAATGCTGTATTAAATACATATAGGCCTTTATGTGTTAAGGAACATGATTGCAAATTGATTGACAGAATTGGTAATTTGCGCTGCTGTAATGAAGAACTTAAGGCAATTAGACCTTCAAATAAAAACTTCTTAATTTTTCTTTCGAAAAAGACAATTAGGATAACTAACCTTTATCTTCAAGTGCATTATTTGATAAATCAATATTTTCAATATAACTCACAGGTAATGAATGAGTGAAACGTGTACAAAATTCACTAAAATTCTCAAATATGGTTATCGTAAAAATAAATTAGGATTCCTACTGTCTAAGACCACAATTCATGAGACTTAAATCACGTATTGATTTACATAGACGAATAACTGCACAAAGTTCATCGATATTTTCTGATGTCTAGAAATAGAAAAATAATTCATAGATGTTGAAGAAATACAAATTGAAGAAACGAACTAATTTTATATTTTCAATTGTGATTTTCGTAAACCATTCATTATAGCGTAGAGCAGAAATAATAGGTAGCCAATCCTTTTGTGTCAATGATTCTAATTCTCGAAATGTAAATTCACGCGATATACGATGAGCAAATACTGTATCAACAAGCTAAAATAAAAATAAACACAAATTATAATTTATCGAATATTGAAATCTAGTAAGAATATTTTAGCATAGATACCCATTAAAGATAGAACATTAGAACAAGAACATCTTATTACAAATTATTCATCAACGTTAACTCGTGCATATCGATTAATGCAGATAGCTATTCTGTTTAGAATTGTATTAAATGATTGACAAAGTTTTAGACAAACACACTGATGAATGTTACTGATTGTAAGATTTAGAGAAAAGATAATTAGGGAAAGTTTTTATATTAGAAGCAAACGTATTAAAACACAGGGCTTAGCAAACGCAGCAGAGAAGTGTCACATCAAGAGAGAAGCAGATTACCTGTTTAGGATAATGTATAGACATCCCGTAGACATGACATTATATTAGCAGGGTATAATGTCTTGAATATAAAAACTTCAGTACATACTTAATCTTATTTATTCTTACACTTGCTTTGCATGCAACATAAGGAACATATTTTTAAAACAATGAATTCTACTATTCTCAATAATTTCTGAAAATTATTTTCTATTTACTTCTTCGTACGATCTATAAATAATTGTTCGAATTACAAAATGATGTGTTACAGAGTCATCCTAGTGTTATGTAAAATGTTCGTATCTCAAAAACGAATTTTAAATATAAGAAATTCGTTGAATCCATGAATTGGATTGCTTTTTTTTCTTACCGAAAACAAATTTTATCGTTAACAAAAGAAACCTTCATTATAAGGTCATGAATAGAAAAATACTTTTTCAACGCTCACAATAGATCATTCTAATCCTGATCATGCTCTTTTATTTTTCTGTATGACGTCCACTATCCTGATTGACTAGGATCTCAGATTAACGTATCTCATCGTATCATAAAATTTCGTGTATAATTCAGATCTTCTTATCTAGTGTACTGATTTAAAATTTCGAAAAAGATGATTTAAGAGACGTCTCACTAACCACACAGCACGTAGCACACTGCTATCACTAAAGACTCAATTTAGAATCACTTTAAAAAATTGAATGAAAATCAAGTTGATGATTTCTTTGGCTTACAGTTTGTACAGTCCGATTGCATGGTATTTGATAAAAATCACAAGCACATTCATAACGTTGAGAAAATCCACCACATGGACGTGATTCACTCGACATTATATTTGTTTCTTGATAGTATTCATTTGTTAAACGTAATAACCTATCATATTCATTCTCCGGTCGAATTTCGACACTAAATCATAAAAAAATAAAACGAATTGTTTTTCGTTCAAATATAAAATCGATTGAAAAATATTTACATCGCTTGTAATCTATGAGGAAAGACGGCATGTAAATTTCGTATGAGTACAAGAAGAAATAATTGCAACGATGATTTATCATGAAGACCATATAATGCATGTGCTTGTTTTTCATCAGTCTCAATTAAAATCTATAAATTGAGATTGAATCAAATAATAGAATCTGTAATCTTTAAAACAAAAATTTACATTTGAATCCGATACTCGTTCAATTAATTTAATTGATAGAATATTAAATTGAGATTCGATCTGTATGAAATACAAAAGATATTTTCTTATAATTAATAAGAACGGAAAAACAACAACGGCGTCTCTATCATACTTTAACAGGAATTTTGACGGAACATATATAGACTCGAACAGCATCCATACACTGAAAACCAAACAAAATCATTAATGATAATACAATTGATTCATTAAATCGTTTACCAAAAGTCGTTCTTCCACTTTTTCACCTTTGGTTCCATAACGAATACGACCATTGAAATAGAACGATGAACATTTAATTATACTTCGAGCACTGCCTGAAAATAAATTACAAAAAGATTGCTGGTAAAAAGTAATTAATAAACATGTATTGCCTCTTACCGATTAATTCGGCGAAATCGTCTCGATCACTCATCTAAATATAAGCATTTGTATTAAAACAGCTTAGAAAATATATGAATAAGAAAGAATAATCCAACATACACAGGCAACTTTACACCACATTGAAAAATAACATTCATGACATTTGAAGAAATAATGATCCTACTAAGGAAATAAACATCTGAAATAACGAAAAAAAAGAACACAAATAGTCATATACACATATATATCTAGTGTTATTCTATATGAAAACTTTCGATGACTTTGATACACCTTATCTACCCTGCATTAATGAAAAACAAACAGGTACTGAGATGTGTCAATCTATAAAACAATCGAAACAAGTGAGACACAAATCATGAGACAGATAAGCAAGCAAAATAAAAGAAAACATATGGTCCAAATGATGAATCACCAAGCCACATCCGTACTTTACCATAACAGTGACATCTTTAGTTGATTATACAACTATAGCTATATATATATACATGTGCCTTTGAAATAAATCCATCTTGATGAGTCAATAAAAAATATTTTGATATAGTTTTATACAGCGATATTCATTTCATTGAATGAAGACGACATGACGAAAAAAGTCTACTGTTCCGATTTTTTTTGAATCATCTAAAGAATACGAGACATGATTATTGCCTGGTAGTTCTTTCTGGAGTTCTTATGAATGAGTAAAACCATGTTCTGAGTGAAAAGACAACTTTTCACACAGGGAAACCATGCTAGATAGGTAGAATACAAAATAAAAGCAATGAATATCTTGCTTCTTCAATAGTCGATCATTTCTTACTTGAAAACGTTTAGCCGTATATAAAACCTAAAGAATTTGATTAGTTTTTGGAGACAATCAAACGATTGGACAAAGAGCATTTCAGTCAAGAAAAATTTCATGTATACAATAACATATGTTATATGATGTCACTATTGTTAGAAATACACTTTGACGATAGACAAATGCTTAACTATCAATATAGCTGATATCATACTGTACTATTGTCCAATAGCATTTGCGCAGCCGGTACAATAGAAGATACCATTCAAGATATGTTTCATACTATCCTTTTGATGCTAAAAATTCATGACATTAGGAAAGTGTAAAATGAATACTACGATATCGAGGTGCACCGACAGTTGAGCCCCGACAGTTGAGCCCCGACAGTTGAGCCTCCCGACAGTTGAGCTCCCGACAGTTGAGCTCCCGACAATTGAGCCTTCATTGATGCATAAGGCAATATACAGAATCAACATCTACCCATGTGCTTAGATGAAGTTTGAAAATGCTTTTAAACCTGCCACTTATCATGTTGTGAATGATTCCTTGATATTTGCGTCTACGAATACGATGACTATCTCTACAGAAATGGACAAGTATTCGCAAATATCTATTATGATGTCTAGCTTAGAATTTGTCGTCTGTTTCGACGATAATTTTTTGGAGCCTTCATTTCGAAACAATCGACGTTGTGCTCCTCGCTTTTCAAATTCGATGTAGAAGTGTTTCTCGAGATTGAAGTATCGGCTACGTTGAACAAACAACTNATCAGAATGCTGGCACAGAGCTATTCAAGTAGTGTGATCCATGATCTATTTTCACAAGAGAGTTGCACATAAATTTTGTTTAGTACTGAGCGCGAGGAAACCCATGAATCTATAAATCTATCAAAGACTTGAAAATTGAACAGCACGCGAATTCGATAATGGCTGAACAGTTGCAAGCTGGGGTTGCTAAATTAAAAAAGTGAGCGGAATACGAGCTGTTGGATGAACAATTACAACTACTAGTTTCATCTTTTCATCTGATACCAAGAGAATTGTATTTTAAAAGAGCGCGAGCTCTGTTCAATTTTTAATATGAATGCTAGCTAGATTAAATAAAGTTATTTCTTGTGCTTTTTCAATTGCTCTTTAAATCAGGCTCAATTGTCGGGAGCTCAACTGTCGGGAGGCTCAACTGTCGGGGGCTCAATTGTCGGGGCTCAATTGTCGGGGCTCAACTGTCGGGGCTCAACTGTCGGGAGCTCAACTGTCGTGTCACCCGATATCGAATGTTGAGGAAACAATATTTAATTCAATTTTCACTTTATCTTTTTGCTTTCATCAACCGATGTTCCTCGAAATAGTTCAACATTTATGCCTAGTATATGATTTTAAAATGAACTTATATGTGACATAATTTTATTTCGTCAAGCACAAAATAAAATCTACTCGTTTAATTCTTCTGAGAAACATGAAAACAATCAAAGGTAATCGTTCGATTTCGTTTAAACTTATTGATTTTGACAATAATTATTCTCGAACAAGAAATATTGCTATTATTCTAGATGTAATTCATTTATTATTTAATTATATTGTACAGTATCATTTATCCTAAAAACAATTAAAAACTAAATGTGTGATTACTAAACATGTTCATTTTGCTGATAATTTCTTTGTTCTCGAAAATTTCTTGTTCCTAATAATCCTACACCGATCTCCATTTGTTCTTTTCCATATTTGTGATTGGTATATAGTTTCCCATCTGATATATCAGATATTGATGATGGATTTGACGGACTTTGATGAAAAGAACTATATGATGCAGGATGTCGTCGAAACTCAAAATAAGCTTTCTCAGCATTTATGGCGTCGACTTCACCATATTTCATAACATAAACGGTCCATAATTGTTCTATTATTTCTTGTACAATAAAATCGGATGCATTGGCAGATAACAAACGTATGAAAAAATAGCCGTCGGCTTCTAAATAATCATTGAGAAAACAATCAACAAGTGTTCTATGTACATAATCACCAACATCTCGTGAAGCATGTTTAAAATCAAAACGAAAACGTGGAATTTCAGGTCGAGATGTACGTGCAAGACGAGAATGTATAAAATTGTATTGTTGTCGAGATGAACTTAGACGTACACACCACAATATGAGTGCATATATATTGCAGATCAAAACAAACACATACCATATCCATAACAATGTAAAGATTTGCTACAAGAAGAAAAATAGTATCAATAGATATAGTCGTGGCTCTGATGCAAATTATTGATAATTATTAGAAGAAAAAGAGAAACAAACTATGTTTAGAACGTGTAAAAAATTATTTATTTAGTTTTATTTGTCAATCCATTGAGTATTAATAAGAACTTGACGTGTATCTAAGATAAAACTATTGGAATGAAGTCATAATTTCATACTAAAATTAAAATTTGTCTATTTAACTTTCAGGAATGTATCATTTCGAATCCATCTAATTAGTGTCTACGTAATTCAGTTTGTCAGAATTGTTTTTATTAGCCATAGTTGAAGTGCTGTGATCTCAAACTTATGAAAGTCTATGTTTTACGATTGTGAAAAAGAAAGACAACGTGTTTGATATTGAATTGAAAAAAATATCATACGTGAGTTTGTTTTATCTATAGAAGATGTGACCTTTTTACAATAATCATGTCCAATTGTAAATAGCTATCTGAAATTTCTGTAATCAATTAATTTTAATTTTTTTGGTAACCTATTTATAATTTTTCTAGTCTTACAACTTTGCCTACACAATCTACGAATTACAAATTCTAAACGTTGAACTTAGTCGTTCAAATTTAAGAAATTACTGAACTGTAAGAATAAATATAATTCATTGGATAGAAGAAAATGCATATATTTTCAACTTGTTCAGTAACCGAAATTTTGCAATGCCTATGGTGGTTGTCATGGACGATCGATTCGAACAAATTTTTAACTAATACCAGTCAAAATCATGATCGATTCAATTCGATGATAGTCTACAATACGACAATTAAAGAATTAAAATTATAATCATTCGTTCAAGATGATCGGATGAACAAGAATAGAAATAAATGCAAATGCTTATCATTCAATTATTTTTACAAGTGAAATTTATCTAGAAAATAACGGTATCTTTCATTTGATATTTTCACCTTTATCTAAGTGAGATATGATCTGTTTACATGAGTTAACATGTAGAAATAGACAACAAGATTTCTACTGTTGTACGAGATCTTCTTCGTTTTTATGAATGAAAATAAAATGTTCATAATTAGTATGATCGTCTTCAATTTTCATGTATCTAGGAAGAAAACAAGTTTAAACTGAAATACACATGCTTTTTTTCTTCATAGCTTTATTACCATCCGAGTGTGATTAATAATATAATCTATATGCAGAAAGATAGCAGGAAATGAGATAGAACTCAAAACCTGATAATTTATTGGATTGTATAATAAATATTGGAGAAGTACGTGAGAGTGAGATCATTTATTTTAATTAACTGAATAAGGATAACATTACCGATGATGACTTAGCAGATAGCAATAAAATGTTTCACGTATAAGCAGTTATAGTATTCATTAGAAAAGTAAATGCTCGAACTGAGAGAACATGTCTAATCTTAAATCTAGTTGACTTAAAAAAGCAAGATGACTCTACCTATCATCACTAGTATTCATTGTTCATCGATGTTCAAACACGACTCACATGCTTACACGTCTTATGATTGTGATTCCTCAATCAATATTTCTTCATTGTATATTCTATATGTTAATTTCGATACGTATGTGGATTTGATAATAATATTCATATTTCATGTCTCGAAACTCTTTCCTATGTCGATGATGTTCTTCATTTTCTATGAATCGTTCTAGCTGTGATGTTTAATATTGTTTTTATTTTACTAGTTTTAAATGCTTTCACAAAAGTCTAGTCGAAATCCAAAATGTACATATAGTTCACCAGATTCTGAATTCTTGTAATTGATGAATTGAAAAAATAGTACGAGAACCAAAATATTCAACGATACATGACCCATATACATATATTCTATATGTCTTCTCGTTGTCCGAAAACTTAATCCCATATGTGCTTCATCTACATCTAATAAATTATATTACGATTGAAAAGAACTAAAAAAAGGACCTATTCTTTAATTTCCATTGTCATTCAATCAATATTCAAATATGAAATCGAACAAATGATTTGATCTGATGTTATTTTCTTTGGTTGGCTCCAAACGAGATCAATGATCATGTTGATTAGTCACAATCGTTCAATTGATATAAAATACATATTCAATTTTCTTTTCGTACCTGATTGAAAAGATTAACTGTTAAAACACATTGAACAGTAATTCTTTGTAATGGTTCTCCACCACGTAATGGTTCGCGTACATGAAAATCACAGAATGTTTCTCTTGGAAAATATTTTGATTCTGGTTGGTTAAGGCCATATCGGAATAATTTAACACTTTCATAGCCAAATTTCAAAAAATTTGTACCAAGAAATAGACTTAGTAGCCATATTTGTAACACAACATTAAATATATAATAAACTCTAATGAATTATAGATGATAGATGAGCTTGATTATCAATTTTTTTTTAACAGAAAAACTTGTCTACATACTTAATAAATATATAAAGTGTAATAAAATAATTGCCCAGAAATTTTCCCGTAACACAACAAAGTAATTGGAAAAGTTTTTTAAACAACGATGCTTGTCGTTCTTCAGCATAATTCTGCCGCCGTGTATCATCAACATACATATCAATTGTATCAACAATATATTTTATTAAATGATCACGATCATCAAAATCTTGGACTGTTTTCGTTTCACTGGCTGCTTCGACTATATCAAGAAGATCGATGCCTGAGCGAACACTTAACGTACGCCAAAATAGACGTGGTAAATAAAAAAATAATGCCATCATCAAAATAATAAATGGTGTCCATTGATAGTAATTCAATACACGACTTTTCCTATGAAACCAAAAAACAAAACAATTGTAAAGCGCATCGTAATAATACTGTTTCTTTTTCTTTTTTTATTTATTTTGCATTTCATATATCCTAATCGTCCCTAGTGACAACATAAATAAAGTAACCTGTCAGATATTGAAGTTGGTATTGGTTCATTCGGATCAAGTCTGTACGAATTCGTCATAAAACAAATGTAATTGGTAAAATTAATATAAGCTGAGGGAAAATTAGCTCGATTCCAACATGATATTAATGATGATATATTATTAGTTGTCAAATGTGAACCTGATATAATAGCAAGTGTAATGAGTCCATATACAGTATATTTTCTATTAAGACGATCAATGTCGTCATCATCGGATGATTGACTATGAAAGAACATTGTTCCACAAAATGTAAATGTATATAGATGATGTTCAATTGAATTCATCATCGTAAATTTTTGCATTCAATAATAATAATAATAATAATAAAAAGATCAAAAACTAATACTTCCGAAGTGAACCAAAAAGTATGTGAGTTTGTATGAGAATGCACCAGATGGGAATTTTTCTCTGCTCGATTACTCTTATATTTATAAATTTTATCGAACAATAACAAGAAGTATTCAACTACGTATCTAACGTTGGAAAGAATTGATCAATCGGGACATGAGCAATGTGTTAAAGAAAAGATGAAAAAAGACCCTGACTGCAAAAAATTCAAGGACAGTTTCTGTTAAATGATCTTGGCATCAGCTCAATGGCATATAATAACTCTATAGATAGACGTGTCTAAAATTATTTTTCCACTGTCATATCATGACAAATACGTGTATTCACACACTTGATAAACTTTATGAATTTATCTGAATACATAATAAAAAAAACGTTGACATCATCTACCTGTTTGCATTTCCTTTGATGGAATTCTTATTCATTGATGAAACTAGAAAGTAATTAAAACTAGAAGTGCCTCTTAAGATATCTGATGATTGCGTTTAGTCATCTATATTGATTGATTCTTATATTACTTATAGAACAATGAAATCAATCGTTCGTGTTCATGTGGTGTAGTTAGAATTCTGTGTGCGTTATAGATACACAAACTTGTTATATTTCATATAAAGCTTAGTTAAATACAACAGTATATGTAAATAGCAGTGTTCATTTGATACATACGTATGTGAGCAGTAGAGATCTGTCATACAAATAATTTTTACAGGCTTAAGAAACGAATCGTTAAAAATCTCAATTAATAGCATTTGTCTATTAAGAGATAGTTTTTGTTTATTTTAATTTACTGAAATCTATTCAAGGATTCCCAGTCTTTTTATTTTTAATGAATCGAAAATTTTCCGTTTTCATACTAGTAAATCGATTCGAATAGACTTCTTTACATCATCATATATTGATTAATTATTTCTATAAGCACATTTCTCATCGTTGTTGAAATCTATACACTCATGATTTATGTCTGTATATATCTTTTTTCGAAAATTTCATCATGCTAATTGTCTATTTACTACATAGATTCTCATTTTATCATTGTACTTCAATATCAATATTCTCTATTGTAGGATGAAAAACGATCTAACATGGTGCTTTGATTTGTTCGGTATTCAAGCCGTGTTTGAGTGGAATCCTATTAAACCTAACATAATAGCCTCATGGTTTTTTTTTCTTACATAATACATTCTTGATTGAATAGTAAAACCGTTTATTACTTTTCTTTTACTATTATACACATATAAAACACTATTTCAATGAGAAATCAAATCAATATCTTCGAGACAAATTGAAATGCTGTAAAACGTTTATCAATTAATATCGTCTGAGTCAAAATGCTTGAGTGAACTAGTCAATGCTTTTGAATAAATACGTCAAATGAAGTACAGGCAGATTAAATACAGGATATTAATATCCCGTAAAAAGGATTATGATTGGTGCTTTTTTTCTCTTCTTCCATATATTTATATTATTATGAATACGAATGTATGGTACCTACTGAAGATTTAGATATTATCATGTTCTTAAAACTCAAGATGATTCATCAATCAAACTAGAAGAGATATGTTTGTGATTGTAAATTTCAAGAATACCAGTGTAGCATGAGTTAGTAGTTTTTCTACCTATCTTTCCCGTAGAATTGCCAAGTATTTTTTAAATTCATACATGGAATTTTTAAATACATCAGCAAACTTTAAGCTATTATCTATTACGAAAAAGTGAAAACTCATTCAAAAACATTATTAGATTCAGACATACTTCATTTGTTTGTTTTTTTTCCCCATCATTCTGATGCTTTTGAATTGCTCAAATATTCGAATATGATTGTTTAAAAATTTTTTTATTGTTGTACTATTCTCCATGGTAACAAGTTCTACTATATCAATTCTATAGTGAGTATTACGTTCTTACAATGATCTATTTATTTCGTTTAAACAATTACTAATCAAACTTATCGATGACATGCTAATAAGAGTCGGAGAATGATTAATTATTGATATAGGTTAATGTTAAATTGCATTTTTCTAACTTAGAAACAAGAATCTCGTGTCATAATTTTTCTTTTATACGGAGGAACAGCAAATAATAAGTTTTGTAATGTAAAATTGAATGTAGAAACAATCTATCAGTCGGATAGAATGGAAGTCGATCAGTTTCATTTACTAAACTAATGTAGATGATGCTCATGGGAATAATATTCAACAAGGATAAGAAAAGAAAACAAAAACGAAATAATATCGCAGACCATCTTTTAACGTAAAGAATACTAACGATACAATTTAATCTTAATTTTTTGAGATGACTGTGTTGAATAGTTCTTTCGAAATTTGCTTTTGTAAATGATCAATCTAGTAAAGAATTAATCATAATCAAGTTAATTAAACAAATAAAAACAAGTTTTCTCTATTTTGTTTGTTAATATGATTGTAATTCTGTTTGTTTAATAATATTTCCTAATTACAGATTTTTATTGATATTCATATAATTCCATTAATCATGATGTATTGACTTTTCTCTATTACAAGCTATTAACATTATAATAATAAATTGATTATACGATGTATAAGCATAGTTTTACGATCTAGGTTTGCGTCTTTCACGATATGAAAGTCACCATTCAAGTGGAATGTGTGATAACTCAGAAAGATATATGCTTTCGAAAGTGTACACCAGTTTCATGATTGGGGAAATGAAAATAAAAAGCTATCAATTATAGACGATAGCTTGTGATCTTCTATTCATATTCATCCGAGAGTTCGTTTGCATGAATAACGTGAGTATAAGAAATCATACAAAACTAAGCTAAAACTTCAGCTCATTTGAATTGTGACGTTATAAATGCTTGATTTTTATTTCCTCGAGGAATCATCCTAGTTCCCTGAAGTGTTTCTTAAAATATTACGAATTTCTTATTACATAGTTCTGAGACATTTAAGAAGAGCAAAGGAAAATAAATCTGATCTGATTCGTTGTTGAGATTACCGATCACAAAGAATTATCATGCTGGAATAAAGTAGCTCTGTTTATCAGATGGATCATATCAATAGAAAAACGAGAAAATAAATCTCTTGTAATTAACACAATCGGTCAATGATCTTACGTAAGAATAATAATATAAACATCATCAAAATCCGATATGCTTCTAATTTAGACTACACATTAACATGCCCAACATATTGAACTATGGAATAAAACGAGATTATACTCTAAAGAAAGACTATGCTTGTCATATAACACATCAGTTTATCAAAAAATATTATCATCAGAATTTTGACATTCGTTATATAAAAATGAATGATCTGTTCGATTTTGAATTGAAATATTCACTTTTACATAAGTATAATGGCATTTTGATCCTACATGCATTTCATTTATGATTGATCAAACCAAAACTACATAAACATTTAAATGAAACAAATTTTCATCATCAATGTCACAAGTTTTGATTAATTATATCAATTCAATATCAACCAATTATATTTGCTTCTCTATTTCAAACTAAGATATAATACGAACAGCTGACATGCAATGCATTGCTATATCGAATTTCTAACTAAAATTTAACCATTGCTCAATGAAGTACAGTGTGTTCATGATATATTTATCAGTAATTATGATACAGTCTGACATGACTATGAATTTCATAACATCAAAGAACAATCGTCTCTATTCTCTTGATTCTTTTTCGATGAAATCATATATTTAATTGTGCTCAGAATATTATTTCAAGCAATTATATACATCGAAATAACTTTTTCATAACTGATCTATTCTTGTTATTAAAATAGAATGATATTAATATTCCTATTCATGTACATGACTATCACGTATGATTCTAATAATAGAACAATGAATTGTATGGATCGATAATATCTTTATCGGTCTGCGTATGACCTAACACGGAATCAGCAGTAAATCTGACATTCTCATAACTTTTAATGAGAGCACGAATATCTATAAGGGCTTTTCTCTCTCCGTGTATATTTTTTTTTGCAGACAAAAGAAGTCATCATGTTCGGCATTAACGTTAGGATCTAATTATAATCCGAAACTTATATCTAACGAAGAACTATACGTTTTCCTTGTCTGTTATGTATATTCAAAAAATATCCAAACAGAAGAAAACTGTCTCTAATATCGAATGTGGAATTCGATGTTGATGCTAACCTTTCTAGAGACGTCTCATAAGAAAGAATTGCAATCACGAAAAAAAACACAGCTGTATGAAGGAAGGATGATTGAGAATGATTTCCTCATATAAACACCACGTCACCTACCGATCTCATGACAAATATATATATATATATATTTGCTACAAGAATCATACAACAACAAGTTCGGTAGAAATTGAATTTCGAACAAAGTTGCAACATTAACAACTGATAAAAGTCATATGTTAATTGTCATTTTTCGATGTATTATTCAATGATATTGAAGTGCCGAACTAACAGCAAAAGCATATTATGGATGTATGCTAATTTTCACATAGTTTTAAATTAAAAAGTCAATAAAAGAAGAAAAACATGATTGTTCACGTATATGAATATTTTTACAGAACCCTCTACATGAAACTATGCTATCTTGTCCGATGAGTACGACAAATCAGACTTTGAAGTTCTTGTGAATTCCAGTTGAATCTATCTAGTGATTTTGATATTTTGACGATAAATCAGTACTGTTGTAGGAAGGCGACACACACAAACGCACAATGCCATAACCGGAAACTTCAGAAATTGTTTCCATTTCCTACGTAGGTATCAAATGAACATGTGAATCTATCTACATATATTTTATAAGTTCTAATAGATATTTCTTTATCATAAAAAATTGACGTTGAAATTATCTCATCTATATTTTTCTCGATAGATTGTATCTTAAACTTCGAGCAGATTTTTTTTTTATCTTCTAACATTTCTTCTCATATCTCATTGATAATATGATATTTTTGTATGCAACTATTTGTATTCCAAATATTCTCCAACAGAAATATTGTGCATTTCACAAACAAAATTTATTTATACCAGATTTTGACCTTAAACTTGAATTCATCATCGAAATGTTTGCCTTATGATATGGGACTCAATAGAATTTCCAAGAAAGTGTCTGCCTTGATACAGATTATCTTTCATTAAGTAATCGATGAAAGTTCTTTTTTTTTCTTAGGTTAAATAAGTAGATCATTGAGATCAGATCTTAAAAGCTATTTTTCAACGTTTAGTTATGTTTTGTTCGGAATACGATACCCACACAATACAACTGGTCGTATGATTATCATTCGTTTATTTCCTTATGACTTTTCTTACCGTTCTTCGATATTTTGAGGTATCGTTTTATTTCTATCAATGTAATATGTTGATGATATGTAACATATTTGATTTGTAAAATCAACGTATGGTTTGATATAATTAGCTCGATTCCAACATTCAATTCTATCATCATCGAACTGTTTCGTTGCTGTTATGGTCGAAAACAGCACGAGTAAAGCGACCGTATATTTATAATTTAACTTATCAAATCCGTCGTCATCTGATCGCAATGTTGATAGAAGTACTGTTGGCACAAGTGTGATTAAATAGAGTAAGTCAACCATAATAGTAATATAATTTGTACTAGTGGTAGTTATAGTTAATTTTCTATTGGTAAAAGATCATCTAAAACTGAATAAAATTGTATATTTGAGCAATTTGTATTGTTATATTAACATATTCTATTAAGTAGTCGACTTCAATTTCGATCATCTAGATGAGAAGAATTTTCTCTTTTTAATTATGTTTGAGTGAATTGAAACTTCCTGATATCATTGAGATTTTAGTTGTATTTGAATAATAACTTTTGTTTTCAACAATTGATTTTGACAATTTTTTAATATTTTGCTAATGTTTGAGGATTCCAGTGTCAGACCGAATTTCAGTTCCTTGGCTCGTATTGTGGCTGAGTTATAAGCCGTATAGTGCGAGAAAATCGTATTTTACAGTGACATGTGCAAAAAAAAAAAATAAATGTTGGAACAAGCGAAGAAAAGAAAAGAAATAATGAATAGTCCATTTTGTAGAACTTGAAATATGTTGTAGAATAATTATATCGATTTCTCGCTTGTATTTTTTTCTTTCTATGGTTTTTCATTAACGATACTCTACGACCAACACTTCGTCATGTTTATCTAGAAGAGCACAATACTTTCATTTTCTTCTAAAATACACACGTTGAAGGAAAACGAAAGTATCCTTAATGTGAAGAATCTACTTAGCAAAAAACCAATACTAAGTAAATTCACGCAAATGATTCTTTCTCCGTGAAGAAATAACGATCTTTTTCGATAAAATCTACATTAACTCACTTTACACAAGGACATTCTGAAAGTTAAAATGTAAATAACTCGAGAATGGCTCGTTTATTTTCGTTCAAATTTTTACCGTAGATATAGATCTCATGGTTGTACGACCGGTAAAAGTTTCAGTCTTCTATCTGTTCCTCTTACGGAGTTATTTATAATATGTGACGAAATATAGAAGGACACTTTTGAAAAATGACTTCGTAAATAAAACATGAATGATTCGTTCGTTTTCACTCATATACACTATCACAGATAGTATTTTTAGAGTTGTCAAAAATCTGTATGGATTGCAGCTTTTTATCAATTCCTGATATGAAAAAAATTATATTAAATGGCATATGTAGCAAAACATTTTTCGTATCAACTAATTTAAACCGATATTAGAATATATTACTGACTACGTCTCCTTTAAGTTGACTTGATTTCTAAGTTAATACGAAAAACTAGAAATAAACTCTAGTTCTAAAGAAAAGATTATCTAAAACCTTTTATCATGAAAGTTTTTTAAACACAGATAAAAACCATATCACCATCTAGTACTGTTTCTTAAATTACTTTCATGTTTTCTATCAACACGACCCATAGAAATCAGTGTAACCTTCATTCGTAGCAAATAACACTAAAGAGAAAACTTGAATATCTGCACGATCTATACCTTAAGTGTTGGTAAATTTCTACTGTGTGGTATATACATAGAGTACAATAAAATGCACTTCTCAAAACTTATTTCACTTACTTTCATTTTTTTTTGAGCCAATTATACCAAAAGGTTGTAATACCCTCGCGTATATAATGACACTTGTGCATGTGACATTTATCGATAGTCGAAATAAATATTATTTTACTCTTTGAAATCGAAATATCAAAGAAAACAAAGACGAAAAGAAAAAAATCTATTTCTTAGAAGCTCTTATTACTTGAATTATTAATTGGATGTATACCATCCATTAATCAAGAACCCCATCGATATGTGTATACAAAACATGTATATTTGTATACTGTTAGCATCTAATTATGTCTTGCGGTTTACAATCTTTCTAATGCTTTTGTTTTGTTCTTGTAAGAAAAAAAAGATGTTACTGGAGAGAAAAAAAAATTCTACAGAATAAAAAGAAAAAAAAACGAGACACAAAGAAAGAGAGACGGAGAGAAATTGAAGTGTTTGTGTCTCCATTACTTTGCAGTAGGACTATATATATGCCTTTAAATGTATTGGTATGTCTTATTCATGCTGTGCGAACAACACATTCAGGGAAAAAAATGAGAAGAAAGACAAAAAGAACGAAGAAATATTTACGAATGGAATCAAATGATTTCTAAGACTACATACTGTAATAGTCTCAAATGGAAGCTTCTCATTCTTAACTATATAGGATTATTGAAAGTTTGGAACTCTTTCAATCTTGATCATTCTAATACGAAGTTATATTTATTGAAGACTTACTGTGATTCTTTCTCTTATGTCCTTTTTTATGACCAGGGAATTTGTTTTGCGTTGATGGATCATTACCCTTCAAGAGTAAGAGAATCTCAGTGTCATAGTAGGTTATGATGAAGTACTCAAGTGCACTAATCATCTATAGCCATTGATCAGTGTGTGCCCTGAATTCTGTGAAATAAATGATAGTACATTCCATTATCAACAAGTTATGCTCTTATAGGAAAATATTTCTTCGTTCAATAGATACAAACATCAAAGTCTGTCTGTTTTTGTTCGTCACATTTCCTCCGATTTCATCTGTAATATAAATTATAAGATAACACGGCACTTCGTACTACTAAAATAAGATACAATCATATGTCTAACATGACAGTTTCATCAATTGTTTGTTTCTGTTTTTTATTGCCTTTCATCATTAGCGGCGTTAAAAGCGTTCATCTACAAAAAAACATATAACTTCGGAGATCCACGGAGATGGGAGAAAATGTCACCTAATAGTTTAGACATATATGTCTGTTCAATCGGTACGAAAAAATAAATGGCGACATTGAATGTTGAATTTCTTTTTAAAAGTATTCAATACGAACTCAACTTATGACTATATAGTCTCTATTACATGTTCTTCAAAAAATCGAGATATTTTATTTTCAATGCTCATATGAGATTCATATTAAGTGAGAAAAGCAAACAACAAAACAAAACTAAGTTACAACTGAAATATCAAAAGAAAAAGAAAGAAAAAAAACAAGCACATGATATTACATACAATAAGAAAAAGAAAAACGCATTCATTTATTTATTCATTAGAAAGAACGTACAAGAATGTCACTGTGAGCATCGTCATCAACAAAATCATTACTTGTTGTATCATCAATTAAACGTAGCTGATAAGATGGAACTATTTCATTTGAATGATGAAGATTATGTTTATGATGATGATCATCGTGTTGTTGATTCGTTGGTGAAGTACTGTCTGTCATTGATGAGAAACAGCCGGATGTTGATGAACGACATTCTCCAGTATCTGAACCTTCAAGTGATATTGATGTTGGCGGTTCAATATGACTCAATACACAATCGAGAACAGTACGAGCCTTAGAAACAAAATCAATGAAGAAGAACAAAATTTTCTTATATATAGAATTTGATATGAAAATTTTCTTTCTACCGTTTGTGATGATTCTTCATTAGTAAACCAGATCGTTGGCTGTTCCTTATTTGTATCCGCCAATATTTCTTTAAGACGAGTATGAAGGTCATCAAAATTAATTCGATTTTCTGGTATATATTGCCAACAAGATAACATCAGTTCGTATCTATTAACAATAATAACAACTGTCAATTATCGAATCAAGCTCTGTTGTCAAAAATCAAATAATGAAGTCATTTCACATGAATAAAAACAGTTCGACTAATAGATTTTC
The DNA here is from genome assembly GCA_900239685.1 of Rotaria macrura. Taxonomy (NCBI): domain Eukaryota; kingdom Metazoa; phylum Rotifera; class Eurotatoria; order Philodinida; family Philodinidae; genus Rotaria; species Rotaria macrura. The sequence goes on from OENT01000311.1 coordinate 48,613, forward strand.
TATCGTTAAATCTCTTAACAATAGATATATGATATATATATATTAGACATATTTAATTTTAGTTTCTTTAACAAGTTAGCTTATTCTCAGACGAAGCTCTTGTAAGAAAACGCGAAGTCTTGCAACTGACTAATAACTAAAAGGTAATTTATATTTACGTCTCTGACTATTTCAGAGAATCAGATGAAAGCGTCAAAATATGTTTATGAGCAGAAGTAATTTTGTTCTTGGCGAAGCTTTCCATAATGGTAGATTTCAAGGAAACGATGGGTCCATAACAAAAAATAAAATAACAATTATTCATTGATTCAATATTCCTGCCTATACGATGTTGAGCTTTTTATATGCTTATCGTACACTAGTACCTTTTTTCTCTATCTCGTGCTCTATCACGCAGTTGGTGAAAAGTATATTCAAAGTTTTATGAATGTTGTGATAAAACACTATCTGTACTATCATGCAAATTTTTTCAGTTGGATCTCGAGTTATTTAAAGTAAAGTTCAGAGAAAGTTCATCGTGTTCAATTGCACCTATTTTTTATTTGATGAAATCTGATTATTAACGATGTATTGTATTCCAGAAAGAAGCTTCGTAGGAACAAATCCGTTACAGTAGAATGAAAAATATTTGAAATGCCAGCACAATCAATGTCCTGATGAATCGATAATTGTGCAAAAACTTTCTGTTATTATATTACTTAGTTATTAACTATGAATATCACATCAAAGTTGATATGATTGAGATTTCATTATTATCAAGTTCGATGTAGATTTCTGCAATGTAATCCATTCAACCACTAATCTCGGTAGTATCAACTTCTAAGGGAATCGTTTACACGGATAAATCAATCATGAGCAAGTGAAATATTAAATAGTAGTTTACAAAGATCGAATCGTTTTTTTTTTCGTGTTCATTTTCTCTATGAACAGATATTGTACTATTGACGAAAGAAAAAAATGCTTCGAACTTGTTATTACTGATTCACAGGGAAATTTTATTTTTTATGTTCGTCTTCATTCGTAGAACTACACAATTTAACGTATCTAGAGAATACATTCTCCCTTCATACGATTATATATACTCACAAAGTTTGTGTGCATTGGATAGGCTTTTCTAAATTTCCTCGTGTTGTTGTAATCAATGAAATCACTTGTTGATTATTCAATGGTGAATATGGTACTTGACCTAAGGTTATAATTTCCCATAGGACAATACCGAACGACCTAATCATATCGCCATGGTACTTTTCAATTTATGAAATAATGTTCAACATACCAAATATCTGAATTCGATGTGAACACTGCGTCGAGTAATGATTCTGGTGCCATCCATCGTACAGGTAATAGAGCTTCACCTGTCTTTCTATAATAATCTTGTTGACTCAACATTCTAGCTAAACCGAAATCACCAATTTTCACAAGAATTTTTCCATGAATCGATTCTATACATGATACAAGACAATTCCGAGCAGCTAGATCTCTATGTTTAGAAAAAGAAAAAAAGCAAAGCACAGAATTGCATAGAGATACGAAGATTATTCTATTTTTGTTCTCCTTCTCTTGCCTATGAACATATGAATGCTGCTCAAGATAACAAGCTCCATCTGCTATTTGTCTTGCAATATCGAGACAATCATCGTATGATAATTGGCATTGATCATTGTTTTCTTTTGTAGGTCTTGAACGTCTTAAGTAATTTTGTAAATCACCTTGTTCCATTAATTCAATGACAAGAAACTGTGGTTGATAATCTTTATGAAAACAAACACCTAGTAAATGTATGATGTGTTGATGATCAAATTGATTCATTATAATGGCTTCCTTAAGAAAATCGACGCGCTGTGATTGAGACGCTGAACTTGGTAATGTCTTCAAAAGAAAAAACGAATCAGATGTCAATACAAATCACATATTCAATAATCGATGATTCACAATCTTTCGAAACAAAAAGTCAAATATCTGTCGATGTTTGATTACGATAGGTTAACATTAGTCTTGTTTATTCAAATGCGAGACAACCTAACAAATACGTTATCATATTGTTCTCGTGAGTAATTGAAAAACTTGTCAGAATATTTAAAAACACTCGACAAAGTTTTTCTACATCATGGTTTGTTCTTCTCAATTAGTAATCAATTGTATTATATTGTTGAAGAAGAATTTTTTTAACAATAAAAATTATCTTAATAGTAGCAAGAAGAATGCTCATTATTTAGTAATGTTTCCATGGATGGCACGGGATTCGGTAATGTTTTAAGGCATTTCTCATACTTATCTAAATTTGACTATCCATCGTTCAAACTTAACACTACAACTTTTGTCAACATATCATCCTTAGAAGTTGACGATCGTCTAAAAAACATGATTTATGAGAGTTAAAAGAAAGATACATCGATTGTTTATTTTTTCAAATCGAGTACAATTTTAATCATCGACATCTACAATGAAAATGGTTTTATATCGAGATCAACGGGTTTCCACAAATTTATCGATTTAATTAATAAGTAGCAAGTTAAAACTAAGCTGAATATCATATTTATGAAAAATCTATCCAAATAACGAAGATAAGTTTCCGACAATGTTTCCATAGTATCAATATGTTTACAAAAACTGTCGAAATCTTCTCATTTCTTCAATGGATGAATAAAACATAGAATTTAGATTCTAATCAATTGAAATCAAAAGTGAACAAAAGTTTTGTATAGAAATTTTTAATTATTTTAATTTACTTTTACTGCTACAGGCTGATTTTTCATCATGGTTCCAGCATAGACTTCACCTAAATAATAGAAAACGTTCAGTTATTCAATATTTCAATCAATAAAACAAACAAACCAAATGCTCCTCTGCCAATCAAACGGTCAAGTTTAATGATGGCTCGTTCGATTGTCGGTAATTTACTTATATCAACATTCGTTGGTGTATGACTAGAAAGAATAGAAGGAAACAATTGTTTTTCTTTATATTTACACTTTAATCAATTCACTTACTTCCATGTATAAAGTATATTATCTTTCAATGTATTACAATATGTTAATGATCGTAAATGATCCAATTCTTTATCTAATATATCGCCATTTTGACCATATTTATCTTTTAACTTTCCATAGATAAGTTTATTACGTACTACAAAAAGACGAAATATATTGTATTCGAAAAATAAAAAAGTTATATTGACTACTTACAGTAGCATACACAAAATATAAAACCGAATAGAATAAGAAATAAAAATGATATTAAAATTGTAATAATTACAATTTGATTATTTGAACTTGAATGATAGATAGCTGAAAAAAGAAGAAGTAGAGAACATTTTCATTCTAATTTCTAAAGAATCTATTTCATTTTTTATTTATTGACTAACATTCAATATGAACATCTAATTGTGAATAATTATTTTCTTGTCGTCCATATCGATTGCCAACATAAAGTCGAAATGTTAGATTAGTTTTCTCAATTAATTTTGACTTCAATTGATAATATGTATTATTGCCTCGATAGACTGATGTCCAATTGTCATGTGATCTAAACAGAAAGAATTCTATGCCATATCTTTTTTGTTCTTGTTAGACAATATTGAGACCTTCTGTCAAGTAATTTCTTTTGTTATAAGTGAGAAAATATTGCAACGAATGATAAGTACGCATAACCTTTTACTCAATGTACCATGACATATGATTATAGAAACTTCTCAACTATTGCTAGTACATTAGAACGTATGATCTATAGTAAACCTAACTCCATCATGTTTTACAGTTTTATTACGTTGTTAATGGTCATTTGCATCTAAATATAGACATCTGTCAATTGAGGCTTTCTTAGCATACTCTTCAGTGTATGTATCTCAATAACGTACATATAATTGATCATGATATAAATCATGAACTACATTTGATTTATTGCTCGAAGGATTTTATATTTTTCGTATAGGTCAATAGTTTCTCTAAAAAAGCGCACATCCTCTCTTGCATAACGATCAATAAATGCGTAACGGAAATGAATTAAAAAACAATTTATAGAGCTTTCATACGATCTCTACGGGATATAAATAGACGATTGTTGTAAAAGATTTTTAAACAAAGGATGAGTTTACTTTGTATATAATTCATAATAATGTTCCGGTCCAACATAGGACATATTCACCGATGGATTTGTCCATGTTAATGTTCGATTGTTATTATTGTACAACAGAACAAATGGATAATCATCTGGTAGACCACTGGGTGTTTGAAATGGAAAAATTCGATGTCGATCATAGAAAACGAATGATAACGATGAGGATGTTGTTATGGGACATGTCGAACGAATTGATAATGTATAATTTTCTTCGGGTTGAAGTTTATCAAATACAATCGAACATTCTCCATTCGAAATATCAGATAGTGAGGTATTCTTCTTACTTATATCACATTGATTTCGAGATATGACTTTCTAAATTAATAAAGAAAAAAGAAACAAACTAACAGTGAAGCTATTCGGCGTGAAAGTAGAGCACGCGAGAGAGAAAGAAAAGTAGCTAATACTTACAGAATTCTGATATACAATCGCTTTAACTTCAATATATGATAAACATACATGACGTATAAGTACATGTATGGATCGTGTTGTCAATGATAAAAAATCGACAACAATTGGTTTCGGATACTTTATACTAACAGGATGATCAATAATTGATTGTCGATGATCATTAGAATAGAATAATTGAATCGTACTTGAATATTCAATAGACGTATTATTCTCATATGGGAATTCAATAGAAAATGCAATTGTTTTTGTTGTCATTCTACCAATGCGAGAAATACCATTATGATCTAATGGTTTGGCAATATGATGATATTTATATTGTTGTTCTAAATATATTGATATAAAATATTTATTTAATAATTTGCAATACAAAACAAAACAAAACAAAGTCTTGTTTTTCTTTCAAAAACTTACGATTGTTTTCATATGACAAGGTTATATTTCCGAGAATAGTTGATCGACGAATATGATTTGGTAATGTGACAATATAAAGATGTGTATGAGGAAAAACAAATGATTCAATTTGTTCAATTGTTAGAAGATCATCGTTCGATAGTGTGACAGCTATAGAATGAAAAAAATAAACTAGTTTTCTACTTAAAACCTATATTTTTCTTTTCTTACTATTTGGATTAGTTGCTTCGAGTGTTTCGAAAATGTGTGTAGGCAAAATACGCATGTATTTTTCATCCGAAATTTGTATAGTTACAGAATAATTATGATTGGGAAGTAATTGATTGATTTGAAAATTATTCGTCTGAATATTCTATGTAGGAGAAGAAGAAAAAAAAATGAAAGTTTGTTATTTTTTCGAGTTTTACTCACTTCAAAAGTTCGTTCATGTTCATTTGTATGTGTATTTTTTACGAATGCATATGTATGAATCGATGGACAATTTATATTTGCTGGTAAATTTTTAAATTGAATGTTTATTGAATATGATGTTATCTTTACATGTTCTAATTGACCAAAACCTGATTGATTGATAGAACATAATGGTAGCGAAGAGGATAATAAAATGTGATTATCTAAACGTATCAATAGGTTCTTTGTCATTGTTCATCTTATTTATTTAGTCAATACCTGTTCTTAGAAAGTGTCCTTCGTCATTGTGAACAACTTGAACAATGGATAAGGCAACTGAATGAAAAAGGAAAATAACATCGAACAAATCTCGATTCATATTCTTGCTTTACAAGAACATTTGGATATAAATACTTACTAAGTAAGACAAGACAACGATTCATTATTTGTATTATTGTTTCCCTAAAATAAAATCATTTAGCTTTCGATTAGCTAGGCGTTTGTGACACTCACTCAATGTTCTATTTCTTTTTTCTCCCGCGCTATTACTCCCTTTTTTTTGTACGGTACCACACATACATTCATTTAATCGAGTGAGTGAAAGAGCTTCACTTCACCACTTATAGCGATTATGAAACAATAGCGACACGATCGTACATATAAGCGCACTGAATTGACGCCACGTTCCCTATTTTCTTTCCTTCTCCTGTTTCTTCTCCTTTTTTCTTTCGACACTGTCGAGTGGAAATATGCTAAGTGCCGTAAAACACGCATTTATACACACCTTGAAAAATTTACTACCATCATCACTTCAATTTTTTTTCATATGTATTATTCTCTTTTTCTTTCCTTCCTTCTCATTCCTTTATAGTTATAAGGATAATCAGTTGCATATTGAGGATGATCCTACTACTACTACAACCAACTACTGTACTAATGTTGTTGTTATGCGTATATGTTTATCCACTAAGCACTACTTCGTCTACCAATAACGCCATTAACGCCTTTTTTTTCAAGTACGACGAACGACTGTTATTGTTGTTTTCTTCTCCTTTTCTTACGCAGGATATACATAGATCAATTACATATCGACACTATAAGCTCTTCATTAAGAAATACAAAAGATAGTTTTCAAAAATGATTTTTACCTTCGAATTCACTGATCAAAAAGAAGACTGATTTAGATGATAGATTGATATAAAAAGCTTTTTATTTTTCTAATTAACGAATAATTTTTACTACTGATAGAATAGTGTAAATAAGACAGTGATGGATATAGTTGATTTACAAGTATGTATGTGCTATAGAAAAAGCCAATTAACAAGAAGAAAAAGACACCATCTGGTTATATTCCGATGATGAGAACAGGAGGATCATGTTGTTATGATATACGAGCAAACAACAATCTTTTTATCATTCCCAAAAGCACGAAGATCAAGTGGGAGAAAGAAAGAACATGAAGTCATTATCAACAATAAAAGAGTCAGAAAGGCATAGTATAGTCTAGAAAGAAGTAATCTGAGATCGTAAACTAGCCGATTGAACACATGTGTTTGCTTGTTCAGTCGACGTCTCGATTATTACACAATATCTACCATACCACAAATAAAGAGTGACATGTACTAAAGTAACTACGACGAGTTTCGTTAATCGACTCTGACAAATACCAATAGCTACAGTATTCTATGTATCCATCCATCATTCAACGCATTCACTGTTCATTAAAGGCTGCTCTTCTCTCTCTCTCTCTCTTTATTTCTTGTATGACGTATGTATGTGTAAACAAGGAATGATGATCTGTATCTGTCGTTTACGTTCGTAGAAATATATCAACACTAGAAGAGAAAAAGGAAGCTCAACCTTGGTACACATACCAAACCAGCAGTGATGATGCCCAGTGGCACATACACATTGATACAATCCTCATGTGTGACATTTTGTCAGTTACAACATACTTTAGAACATGGAACATACGATATATCTAACTAAGAGAATTAGGAAAGTACGTTTTTAACTCTATTTTTGTGATGAACAATCGTTGACTACTTATCATCGATAAATTATAGACAATAATTAAAGTTTTAGATAACAAATCAAATACAGATGGGACGTGAGTTCCGGTCGTATTCATTTCATTCAACCGAGAGAAAATTGACACAATTACCTTGAAAGATGTCGATTGATGATCGGAACGATGCTATTAGCTAAATAATAACGACACGGGTGTCAACATGCAATGCAAAACCGGAGTGTCAATGAATATGGAGATACGATAGCAGACAAATGTAAAAGAAAGAAAATGATATAAAGCAAAAACTCCGCCCGTTTGGGAAAGAAATAACTAAATCGATGTTTCCACAAGAGAGAAAGAGAGACAGGGCAGTTGCACTCGATCGACATCAATAAGAAAGAAATATAACAACTGCTACTATTCTCTCTCTCTCTCGTGTTGGTGCTCTTCTCTCTTCTTCTTCTTCTTCTCCTACTTCTTCTAAGTCTAACTAACTAACTAACGAACCACCGGCATATGTATGTGTATATCAAAATGAGGCGAAAGATTGATCAGTTTGAGTATACGCAGCATGATGTCTATAACTGTTGATCATTATAAATCTAAGTTAGAAATGAAAACACTGATCGAAAATCATCATTTTGATGTATACTGAGAGAGGAAAAAAAACAATTTAATGTTTATCAATATCGTAATGATGTATCAACATATTGAATTGGTAATGATTTACATTCAATAAGGAATGTCTTCTTCGATCGGTATGATAGAACACAATATGAAACAAGCAGTAGAAGAGTATATGCACACACACACATACATACATACAAGCATACACTAGGCTTAGTTTATTTTTCAATGCCAATTTATGAACATTTTTCTTTCTACTCGACATTTAAATAGTTTTCATGTAAGTATTCATTAATAAATATTAATTTAACAAAAGAAAAGAAAAACGACTGTGCAACATTTGGAAGTGCTTTTTTGTCTTACGTTAGCAATAAGAGAAATCAAAAAGAAAATTGCTTCATTAAAATAAGCAAAACAGTGAATATATTTCTATTGGCGTGCAATCAACTTTTGTTTATCGTTTGACTTATGTCATAACACAATCAGTTTACTGTAAAGCTAATATTTATTTTGATTATTATAACATGTGATGATGATGCACTCATAGTTTTCATTTATGAGAACCATTCTAGATCATTGAAATACATGAATTGATATCATTGGTCTTTGTCGGATATTTTGTTTCTATTTGCCTCTCTGGATTTTACACGAAAGAAGAATAACAACAAGATAAGTGATGTTCCCTTATAGAACAATTTCTGGCTTTATATTGACAATATTTTGCGAGTTATATTATACTTGTCATGGCCACTGTATCGTTTTATTTATTTTTTCAAAGGGACCATTTAATGAGAATTTAATGATTGAATTGACACTTTCCCAGGAGAGTTTAATACACATTATGAATCAAGGGCAAGATCATTAAAGCAGCTTTTCTTGTCTTTTATTGTACTAGTGCCTCTCATATCAGATAACATCAACCAGGAAATGCAGAATCTTAATTTTGTTATTTTTTCATTTGAATCGATATTCACTTCATAATACTTACGTAAGCATGGATAAAAAACTAGATTGATCTTCTCGTTTATTTTCTTTTTGAAAGACAATCCTAATTAGGCTTGAAGTTTTATCACCTGTAGACGTATTAAAAATTAATCTAAGACTATGAATAGTTAATAGAATTCAAATAAGCGTCTTTCTTACAGAAGTATTTTATTCGATTAAAAAAAAAACTTCTAAATTCATTTTTAATGAGATCAATCACAGACAAAGGAATATTGGATAATAGAGAAAAAAATATTATTTTAATCGGGATCAAAAACTCGTTGGGCAACATCATTTACGAGCCAATCAATGCCTTCCAAAAGATTTTGACCGGTTACTGCTGAGCATGGCATAAGAGTCCAATGGTGTTTATGTATCGAATCAAGTTCTAATAATGTACGGATTTCTTGTATTGAACATGCTCCACCGATATCTTGTTTATTGGCAAATACGAGAAGTGATGAACCCATTAAACGTTCTTCCTTAAGTAATTCTTGAAGTTCTGCACGACATTCACCTAATCGCATTTTGTCAACACTGTCAACAACCCATATTATTGCTTCGGTCGCTTCGAAATAATTACGCCAATATGATCGAAGTGATTTTTGACCGCCTAAACATAAAACAAAACAAAAGTCTAGGATTATTGCTAACACATTCAATAATGTATAACAATCTCAATGTTGGATTTTACGTTTGTAACAGTAATTTTTCGTCATGAAAAATCGTGTCCATTGTAGTGTTCTTTATTCTTTTGTAATCGGCACTCGAAAATTAGCATAGTACTTTTAAAGAAACAACAATTGACAATGATACCTAATTATATTTTTATCAATATTCTTATTCGTTATTTATTCATATCTCATAACAAAAACGTTCTATGGCTACGCATCAATTGAATCCAACTAATTATCTCAGAATTAAGGCTTATTGAAAATTTTATTCAAAGCCCAATATTATACAATATCCACTTATGAAGATCATCATATAGGAAATTAGATATTTGAAATTTTATTGAATTAGAACGAAAAGATTCACTTATCTAAAATGATGAATGTATCAAGAAATCTCTCGCCACCTACCCACATCCCAAACATTAAGTACATAATCTGCATAATTAAATGTTTTTATATTAAACCCAAGTGTCGGTGCAACGGAATCGATTTCTTCACCATTAATTCTCGATAAAATAGTCGACTTTCCTGCATTATCGAGTCCAACAAGTAATAAACGCATTTCCTTTTCTTTTCGACGTAGTTTTTTCAATATGCTCAATAGCACCATCTTTTTTTCGAATTATGAATGTAATTGATCTACAGTCACACATACACGCAGGTAAAAAAAGATAAAGAGAGAGAGAAAGAGATAAAGGAAATAATTTTCTTTGTTTTCGTAAAAGAAAAAAAAAAGGAAAAATCCTGACAAACAGACAAATAAAATTTTCCTTGAAAGAGAATAAAAAGAACAATAAAAAGAGAGATCGAATTACTGCCAAATTTTTGATGGATGGAAGATAGAAGCCATTTAGTATCTGCAAAAACAATAATAACAACATAGTAGAATTTCAAATTTATTTCCACTTATCTATACCTGTAATAGTTCGGTTTGAATGGTCCAGCTTTGTTGATACCTAAATATTTGCACTGATCGTCACTTAATTCTGTTAAATGAGCATCGAATGCAGGCAAATGAAGACTTGCTACGTATTCATCTAAATAAATAATTTCATGAATCAATGAGAGATCATAACATAAGATGCCATAATAAAGAGTACAAACCCATTTTTTTCGGTAATAAATAAACATCAGATTTGTATCTATTTGGTGGTGCGTTGTAAAGTTCGATCAAGGCTAGTGCCTAGAAGATTTTATAATTTTTGTTTTTACAAAATCATAATCAACTCATTTTTATCGTACTTGTGTAGCTGCTGTAATGGAAACAACAAATGATGGTACACTCGAACAACATAAATTCATAATTCGACCCTAACAACCAACGTATATGTGTTATGATTTTTGCACAAAATAAAAAGAAAAGAAAATAAGTAATATCTACCTCAGCAAGTAATACAATTCGTTTTCCATTAGGCCATATGACGTGATCCACATTCGTACGAACTCGTTCAACTTGTAAATCACCTGATGAGGAATCACGTAAAAAGCTCTTCGAAACAAACAAAATTGAAACATGTTTACTTGTTCTCTCCTATTTTATTTTCAATTTCGGTACATACTACATCTATTTCTGTATTCGAATGTCCCATATTACACACGATGGCACCATTTTTCAGTTTATCTAATGATTCCCGTGTTATTGTACTTTTACTTCCAGATGCTGTTACAACAATATCTACTTGTTTGATAACTTCTTCAAGACGAACAACTTTATATCCTTCCATACTAGTTAAGAAAAAAAAAAGATGTACAAGATGCGTGGAAGAAAAAAAAAAGCTTGATATATGTATTAAAATATTATTGATTCACTTACCATGCTTGTAGTGCACATATGGGATCAACTTCTGTCACATAAACAAAACATCCCATACCCCGTAATGCCGAACAACATCCTTTACCAACTTCACCTAATAAAGAAAATAAACAAGTTATTAAGTCCGATCGTAAACAAACTGTTATTAGATATGTATGTATGTATTTATTATAGATATTGGCACTATTTGAAGAACCTCATGGGAAAATGTCAAACAATTCTTTTTTCTCCTAGCATAATCATAGTGGAGATGTATTAATTTATTTAATCCCATCAAATATCAGTCAATCAATAAGTATCGAGCATCCCAAAAAGTTGTTAAATCTTTTCAAAAGTAATTTGAATAAAGTTTCAATTGATTGTTGAACAAGAACAAACTTAAACGTTGACGAAAATACAAATCTACCATAGTACTATTTCAAATTTCTCTGATAAGATTACGTTGATGAATACCGAAATATTTGTTTAGAAAGACTTTCCCTCGAGTAATTCCATCGTAATTAGGTGACAAGTGGGCTTCGAAAATATTATTCGTCCGAAAACACATTATGATGTCAATATCAGAAATGTCAATGATCTAAGATGTTTTTGTGCCTGTCAATCATCTCTAGAGATTGTCCTCGCATGCATAAAAAAATCGGTTTTCATTCAATGATTTATAATGAAGAATATCTTTCCAACTAGAATCAAAATATGATCGTAGATAAATTGATTAGAATTTTTATTTCGAAGAACCAAAACCGAAGTATTTGATCTGTGGGGATCTCCAGGAAAGAACATCACACTATTGAAAGTTATTTCTTTTTTCTCAAGAGCAAAAGTGACTTTTCTATTAAGATTCATTGTTCTAATTGTTTGCCAGAAAGAAATTCTTCATTATCAATGATTGACAAGTTGATAGTCCTATGCATATCTATACTTTGTTTAAAGACGTTTCAAAACAGTTCACCGAGAATTTCAAACTTTTCTAATTGTGACGCTACATGCATCTTTTACGAATGATAGATTCAAGTCATTTTCTTCTTAAGAAAGATGAAAAGAGTTTCCAAGAAACGCGTGTCTACTTATAATTGAATTTAATAGAACAAAAAAACTATGCAATATAAAAAAATGATAAATTGAATGTGATCATCAAAGACTTTTTTAAATAAAAAGAACCAGAATAGAAACGTTTTGTATTACACAAAAAAACAAATGCATCTTCGTTAGTTTACGGTTCGATGCAAGTGATAGACAAATGTTACCATTATAGTCTAATATGACTAAATCAATGTAGTATGTCCCATCTATCATCTGGATACTAATGGCAAAAAACAATACGATACTTTGCTATTACATTTCAACATATTTACGTATATCATAAAGCAATGGCGGATCCAAAAAAATCAGTAAGGGGTTGGCATTTTTCTCGAAGGGATGGTGCTCATGGTCAAAAAACGGTTTTAGCCTCCTATTTTAGGCAGTACGACTCGTTTCTATTTCATTTCTGATGGAATAATCGAAAAAAAATTCACAAAGGGTGACCATGGTCGCTATGGTAGATTCGCCTGTGTCATAAAGGAAACGAATTTCAATAGAAAGCGTTTTATTTTTGTATTTGAAAACTCACATGGTCATCTAGTAATAGACAAAGTCAGACTTGAATTTCGTGAATTCACGAAGAAAAAAATATTTAAGTTAGCTTATTTTATTAAGATCATATACGGCTCTATTCAACTCATACAAGAAATAAAATGCGACGTTCTATCGGGAGAACGACCAGATTCCATCCAGAGGTGTAATTCTCCCGTTGGAGTACATTGTATAAATGATGTTTAGCCATCCCTCTTCATTTCTTCTCATCTAATGAATTGTCCTTACTTCATTGTCCTCAATGATTCTCACTTTGTATCCTTAGCTAACTGTTCTTACTTTCTGTCACTATCTTATTGTTTTTACTTCACTGTCCTTCCCTTGACTTCGTATTTTCTGTTTTCATGCTCTATTCTTCATTCTTCTGGTTGCGTGTATAAGCACATGGTTTTTTATGGTAACGATACGATTCTATGACATGAAGGAATGAATAAAGTGTAATTCCATCCACACTATAGTCTCCCTTCTATCAAAAGTCGTCACATTAAACTAATGTATCGACTTAAAAAGAATAAATAGTACCTTCTATCATTTGTACAGATTCTCATTTAAGGCAACCATTTTTGGCGTTACATCGATTGGATAACGAGACTAGGACACTATTCGATGGCGTGAGAGGAAAATTACTAAGCAGTATAGTGTCGGTGACATTAAACTATTACTATGTTTTTTTCTTCTAATGACAGAAAAACGACGCGAACGTGAGAAAGTGACACATAGCTTGCTACGCCAATGTTAACATTACTGTTTATTGACAAGAAGCTGACAGTCACAACTATAGAAAGAAAGAATCGGTATCTTGTCGAGTACTGATTTTTTTGTAACAATTTAGTGAATGAAAAGTATCAATGTTTTGCTACATTCAAAGCTTAATTACTACGGAAATCGTTGGCGAACTTATGAATCAACATTCAATTAACATGAGTTTGTTTTTCTCTGAAATTTTCATGTCGACTCGAACAAAAAGAAAAACGATCGACCTATTATCTTAAAATGAATTCAAAAAAAGAAGCAAAATAAAACGAACCATATCCACAAACAACAACTTGTTTTCCACCAAACATAATATCGGTACACCTTTTAATAGCATCGATTATAGATTCTCGACATAAATATAAGTTGTCAAATTTTGTTTTCGTAACACTATCATTAACATTCATAGCCGGTACGGTTAATGTTTGTGTACGACACATTTGATATAAGCGATGAACACCAGTAACAGATTCTTCGACAATACCTTTTATTGTTGAAAATAATGTTGTATAATGTTTATGGCAATAATGTGTTAAGTCTCCGCCATCATCTAATATCATATTTGGTTGCCATCCTTGATCGCCACCAATAGCTTTCTTGATACACCACCAAAAATCATCATCACTTTCGCCTTTCCATGCAAATATTGGAATTGATGCTTCTGCAAGTGCAGCAGCTACTTCATTCTAAATACAATCAAATAATGATAAGTACTATTCAATAGTTTCTAAAGCAAAACATATATTATTTACTTGAGTGGAGAATATATTACAAGCACACCATCGTACTTGTGCTCCCAAACGTGTTAATGTTTCAATTAAAACCTAGTTATTTAATTCAGTAAAATAATACAAATATGAATACATGAATAAGAAAGAATGCAAAGATCGATGCTTACAGCCGTTTGAGCAGTGATATGAGTACAACCGACGATTTTAGCTCCTTGTAATGGTTTATCTCCTTCAGCTCGACGACGCAATGCCATAAGACCAGGCATTTCTATGTATGAGGAAGAAAAAATTGAGTTGAATTTTGCTAAAGAGTTCCTTTTTTCAATTAAACATTCTCGAGCTATTTTTGTTACGGAAATCGTTAGAAATTTTCTTTCCACTATTGATTAAATTCTATCACATAAAAGAAAACCTTGGTTTTTATTTCTTTCACCGATATAATTGATCAAATAATAAAATATGACAAGTCTATTATGCTTATATTATAAAACAAAACAGGCAAAGAAAGAACTTCATTCATCGGTATAAAGGATAATAATGGATCCTGTTATTTTCCTGCTAACTAGTCTCCTTTCCTTTTTTCCACAAGAATCATCAGATTTTTTCAAGCAGCATGAATAGATCGGTTAGTATTAGAAGAATATGTGAATGCGCCGCCGAGATAGTATTTTCTCCTTGTCATTAGCCATACTTCAGTAGACATACCTTGCTCTGCTATTTCAATTTCACGTCGACCATACGGTGCATGTTTTATACGTCGAACAGCAAAATCGCTGAAGCCAGATGAATTAGTCTATTCAGAGTTGAAGAAAATAAAAAGAAAACAAATCAACAATGTATGAATTATGAGATAATTAAAACTGACGTGTTGTACATCTCGCATATCAGTACCAGGACCATCTTCAGCATCGCTATCGCTATCACTGGCAGTTGCTGCAAATAAAAAGAAACAAACAAATATTATCCAATAGGAATAAACATAATATTAGTCTGTGTTCTATCTTGTGAAGAAAACATTATCTATGATTAGCGCTCGAGTTTCTTTATATCTTTAGCAAGGGATAATTTCCTTTTTGCTTTAAATCAATTCTCACTCTCTAGTTTTTGAATATCTGCATCAGCAGATTCAAGTTCATCATTTGAACTGATGGATGGTAAGTTTGACTTTTGTCCAATGCCTTGTAGTTGTTGGGATTGTTGTGGCTTGTCAAGACCAGTTGAACGTCTTCGCATAAGATTTTTATCAATAAATTGTACAGATGGGCGTCGATTACGACGACATCGTGCTTTTTCACGATCTGCTATCGCTTCTTCATCAGCATCATACTTCATTGTTGACATCGGTTCAATCAAGCAAAATAACACACAGTGAATACGAGAAAGAAAAATACTATTGAGAAGACAAAATACGATAATAGCAAAACTATATATGCACACAGAAACCGATTGAATGAAGGGAAAATGAAGAGAAAAGCGAGGATGAAAAGAGGTGTTTGTGTTTTATGTATGCCGTTTTTTTCTGCATCTGATAGAAAGCGGAGAATGAGAAACAGCAACTGATACGAGAAAATAACTTGCTTCGTACATCTTTTTCTTGGTCTGTTCTTTTTTCTGGAGAGTTTTTTCCTATTCTTTTCTTTCTTTTCCTTTTTTCTTATTCTTTTAAAGACATGATGATCATGGGAAAACGATGAATGCACAGAAAATTAGCTTTACTAGAACTTACATGCATCTTCAGAAGCATTAGTTGTAGCATTTGTATCATCATCAGCTGCCGAAGTTATTGTCGTAGGATTTGACAGTGATTGAATGTATTTCTTGTCTAGGAACTGAACTGATGCACGTCTACATGCACGGTACTGCTGTTCTTCAACATAAACCGGTGCATTTTCAATAGGGATCGGCTCGACTGTCTCCTGTTGTTCGATGAGGTCATTAGAATTTTGATTAGTATTTCCCTGACTGTTGTCTTCTGAAAAATGACGCCGAAACTCCGATGATGATATATGCGCCGGATTTCGCGAACGTTGTTGACCACTGTGTGAGTGAAACGAGAATATGCGTCTTAACGCCATTTGTTTGTGGATAGAATCCTGTTGATGTTTGTGACAGTAACAAAGAGAGTGGCAAAGAAATAGTGCACGCTATTTACAAGAGTAAATGTTTTTCTGTTTGAAGTAATGCAAACAACGGCAGTAATGAAAATTTAAAAACGTCCTTTTCGTTCTTTCTATCTTAGTGTCTATACGTTTTTAATGTATAATTATGAATGTTCGAATGAATCAGTTGTAATTTCGATTCCTTTTCTTCATCCCTAAGTCAATCTACTTATGCGTCTTTCTTTTTCTGTTCTTCGTATTAACTATAACTATGTACTTGTACTGGAAGAACAAGTTTTACACCGTTGCTGTGTAAATAGTCAAAAAAAAATCAGGTATTTTTCTTCCTGTGTTGCGATAAAAAATATGAATAGATGACAACAATTTTCTGGCTTCAGATTTGATAGTATGATGATGTTTGGCACTCTTTTTCGCCGTATACTTACGCACAGGTTCAGCCGCTTGAGTTAGAGGTTGTTCAACACTGGAAAAACGTCTTTCAATTATGTTTGAATTTGCACGCGATCGATAATTATATGAAGTTGGTGAATCAACTGTCATTTCATGTTGATTGATTTGTTGTTTTAATGGATGATACATTGTTGTTACATTATTATGGTCGACATTTACTAATGATGTCGAATAGATGCCGGGTACAGATTTTGGTAAAACGTTTTTAGCCATGAGAATATTTTAGACAATCAAATAGAAACCATATTCTTACACTTCTAATGATCGTATTGTAAAAAGCAACCATCACACGTACATCGGAATGAATGACATTCAACAGTAGAAATGTGCATTATACTTCAATCTTGCTTCACAGTTTTGCCTTTTATCTTTCATCATTCCAACAACCCAAAAAAACTAACGCCTAGCATGGCATTATCTTTCTCTTTTTTTTTCTATTTCGACTACAGGCACACAAACACACACTCATATAGAGATATATATGTATGCAAAAAGGACACTAATGATTTATGATGCACTTAAAAAAATAAGCGTATGTACGTTCTGGGATTCCTCATATACCTATCAAAAAACCTATCTATAATTGATATATTAGATACTTACTGCCTTCAGACAAGACTGAACTTTGTGAATACGAATATTGCCGTCTTGTTGTTGGATCTAGGCATATGCGATGCTAGAATTCAAAAGAAAGAAAAAATATAATTCGACAATATGTTCAGAAATCTTTTGAAAAAGAAAAGAAAATCATATGAAAAAAACAACTTTGTATCTATATTAAACAAAAGAGAATCAACAGTAGAATCGTCAGCGCCACAAAAAAGAAACTCGTAACCTTTCAGATTATCGTTATAAATGAATTTTCATACTAGAATTGTAATCGATGAATCAAAATACCTTTTCAAATCGATGAGCATCAACCAACTTCTTAATGAAACCTCTCTTTATGATTGATTAAAGTTTATGATTTTGAACATGTCTTCATTCGAAGAATATCATACGATAATTCTTGATATATTCAGAATATTTACAGGTATTAGAACATGAAAAATTGCTTCTACGTAGATACAAATCAGAGTCATTGTTTGAAGTAATTTTCTTTTGAAAATAGAGACCTAAACTTTAGTACGAGCTCTGACAGTACATCAATGTATTTGAATGTAAAATTCAATTATCTATCAATCTATTTCCTATGCTCTTTTCTCATAAAAAGCAGCATCAACAAAGAACTCAGAAGAAAAAGAGGATCAAAACAACACAATAATCATCGATACAAGTAAAACAAACTTTCAACGATAATGATTGTTCTGAAGATAGAATCTACTTATGTAAATGGATATTTTTCGATTCGTAAAAATTGTTAACGTAATTCCATTGGAATCATAATGTAAAGAATACCATAGTTGCTGTTCCTAATCAAATGAGGACGATGTTCTTCGAGACAGAGTTCTACATCATCCTCTTACCTAATGCTCCATAAATATGTCAACAAATTGGTTCGTATCCAAGAACGAGACGCATCAACCATATAAGGTTTGCAATCATATATAAACAAGAGCATTGTCAAGGTCTAACGAAGGGTTCTCAAATCTATTCCTATTAGGCAACATGCATTTTAGATCACTGTTGGTGAAACTGATTGATTGAAGTATTTGAATAGATCTCACCGTGGAGCTAGAGATTATTACAAGATTCAACCTTAGGACCAATCTTTATGAAAAAAAACATAGGAAGCCTCCATATTTCAATTAAAAAAATTTCTAAAATGAATGGCATGTAAAGAGAACTATATGTCATTATTAAGATGAAAGCTGAAAATAATGAATTGTCGTCTAGAGTGAAACGCTCGAGTTAAACACGAAGTGCAATTCTTTTCAATTGACTAGGCTGGGCCCTAAAATAAATCTTTGTTGTTTTTTTTTTCTTTAAAACTTAAATTCCTTTTCAAAATCATTGAATAAGAGACTCGATGACAAAAGCTCAAATGATGATTCGAATAAAATCAATTTCGACAGAGATAATGGATCAGATGTTCATTCTGCAATTTTTATTTTTGAACAGTCTGTCGAAAACAAGTTTATCTCTTGATATTTAAATCAAAAACATATGCATTCATATAAGCGGTTCTGTTTTTCTGAGCTTTTCAAAATCGTTTGATTCGCCTCACTCATTTTTAACAAGTGTTTCTGTTTTTTTTTCTCATTCTCGATAGTGTTCGAGTGAAACATTCAGAGTTCAACTGGCACGAGTAATTTACTAAAACTAGAATAAATTAGAGTCATTGCTACAAAAAAGAAGTCGATCAGAAAATTAGATCCAATATAATTGCATACAAAGTTGAATGATTCTTTGATTTTCAATACTTACAACCATTCAATATCGAGTGAGTCAGCAGAGAAATTTCAGTAAAAAATTAACGTCATTTATGGATTCTTATTATTGAAATAAACGAGCAACAATTAATACGCTTATCAGACGAGTGTATGAAGTCAAAAGTCGAGAAATTATGAACTATTTCAATTAAAATAGTTCCAATCTTGAAAGCCATTTAAAATTTTACAAATGAGACTTGATCAAGTCAAGGGATGATTGTAGTAATGAAAATTCTATTTTTCTCCCTCATGAAAAAAAGTATGCAATTAATGATAAGAGTCGATCAAAACGAATATCTATATATATATATATATATATATTCTATAATTGAAGATTAGTCTAATTAAGAATAAATATGATAAGATTTCGCTCTGTAGAAGTTTCTTATGAACTGATACATTGTTTATCGAATTTGCAATTAGCAACAAAGTATGCTGATAAAAAATATTAAAAAAGCACAAATTTCCAACAAAATTTCTACTTGTGGACAAATGATTTGTTTTCTAGAATGTTATAACAGTTTCAAATACAAAAAATGATTCTTTCTCGAAATATTAAATATTCAGCAAAGAAAATATCTATATTGTATCAAGAAGCAAAGTCATAAATCTAGTTTTTTTTCAGCAATCGATTGGGGAATGACACAGGCACCATTTTCGTTCCGGTACCCAAGTAGAAAACAAATGATTTACCCGTATTCTTTAATGTCGTACTCGTACTTGTGTACGGGTACACAGACCGCAGGTCGCAATACTCTGCAATCAATATATTATGAGAAGGGAACTCTACGACAACATTGTAAGAAACATTGCTTCTTTTTGATATTCGATAAATATATTGTGATAAGCCAAAAACCCAATCACACATACATAATTCCATAAGAAACATTCATCTATAGGGAAAAATTCTTTCACGCCTCGAACAATAATCTTATTGACTTTTACTTGTGAAGCAAAATATATTTTCAACTAGTGATAGAAAATATGTTTACATCTTCTCCCAATAGCTAATCAATAAGAATTCGAATGCAACGATAATATTGACTATTCATATAAACAATTCTTTCAATCCTCGATCGGACACAGTTTCCATGTACTTGATGACATTCTTTTTAATCAAAAATAGAAACCGTTGTAAAATTATTTTTAAAAAGAAAAAAATCCAACAACATATATCGAAGTAGAAAATTAACCTATAGGAAAATTGTGTCCATGAATGTCAATATTCTATTTGATTTCTATTAATCATTATAAATCAAACTTTTTACACCTTATGCGTGATGACGAAAAATATTCATACTATTTTGAAAATAATTTGATTATTATTATTGAAGACTGATTCAATGAACAATTAATCGAATTGATCGATCTTTCTCTCTTATTTGCAAGAGAAAAAAAATGGCGTACATTCTTATCTTACTTTCGTTTCTCTTTAATTCACATAATAGAATTATCCTTGCTATTTTTTTTATTCTTATCTATCATTAGTAGTTACCAAAAACAAAACAAAGCACACCCTCTGATGAGTAAGACTTACTGATTATAATTATTTTCTTTTATCTATTTTTGATGTTGCTCATTTTCATACACGAATTGATATACGAATCAATGAATGTATATACGTCATAGGTTGGATGCATCATCAGAAAAAAGAGAAATAACATCTGACACTTGCATGAATGCTTGTCTTGTACTTCTTTCTTTTCCTTTTGCATTCGATTGCATTTACGGACTACTTTAAGTATATAAGTGGTCGAATAGATATAGAAAAAAAATGAATTAGAAAAAAATAAGGTCTCAATGAAGAAAACAAATCGTTGCAATAGAAAATCTATTAAGAATGGTCGAATTGAATTGAAGAGAGAAATAAAGCGTAAACTGAACTATAAAGTTATTATGCGAATAGAATCGTGATTATCAAAACACATAATATACAAGAAGAGACTTTTGTTCGTGCTCATCCGTATGCATCCATGCTTATGATAAAGAAGATGCCTCAATACAATAGCTAAACATACATGTTTCACTAATTTAAGCACACTACACTAGCAATATGAACGAATTTGAAGGATGAATAGAAGATCTACGGAACCTGTATCTTTACACCCACCGGTTGTCGACTATTTTCATTATTTGGCGTTGGTGTATTCAATGTTAAATCTGCTTCTGATGCTTCCGATTGCATTGAACTTGGTGCATCACGTCCATCAAGACTTAAAACGGGTAACATACCATGAGATTTATTTTGAGGGAGCGGAGCTATTTGGGAAACACTTGGTACATAATGAAAGTGCTTTGTTTCGCTTGGCACATTGATTGTTGTCGTTGGGTTTTTTGCTGTTTTTCGTTTATTCTTACTTGAATTTTTGAAGCTAAACATGTTGTTTGTTCACGTATGAATAGAATCGTTCTCTTTGTTTTGGGTGTTTTATATTTCTACAATATTAATGAGCAGGTTGGTGGATTCGACACTTCTTGACTTGTATGATCATCATCACAATCTCATATAAGCCTCTAACACAAACATACAAACGTAGAACATAGACACAGGCGTCCGCTATGTCAACTCCTCTCTTTCTAGCGCACTCGCTCTCTCCCTCTCTCTCTCTCTCTCTCTCTCTCTTTTCTATGCTCTTGGCTTAGAACTGACTGCAAGGCATGTATCAAACAGCGGACGAACGAACGGACGGCCGGTAGCTCGTTTGCTCGATGA
This sequence comes from Rotaria macrura, assembly GCA_900239685.1. Lineage (NCBI taxonomy): Eukaryota > Metazoa > Rotifera > Eurotatoria > Philodinida > Philodinidae > Rotaria > Rotaria macrura. Next base: position 70,821 of record OENT01000311.1, read on the forward strand.
CGACAAAAGAGAAAAAAGAGAAACCAAGAGAACGATAGACTACGATAGAAGAAACGCGTTTATGAGGTCGTGCAGAAACTATAAAGAAGAGAAAAAGAAAACGACAGAACACAACAGTAAGAGAGAGAAAGAGAGAACAGTTGCCTAACGTTCAAAGCATCCTAACTAAAATGGACCAAACACATAGAATTTGATTCGTCAAAGAACAATCGATTTGTTATGTTCACAAAAGTATAAATTTCTTTCTTAATTTCAGGTTTCTAGTGTTGATAACTCATTAGAAGAATAAAAAAACAGCCGCATATACACAAGCATAGAAGTATAAAACAAACACATAATAGCCTGTCATGTGTGCACAGCTGATAAGGCAATTTTTTAAAACTAACGTGTGCGCATATTCTGCATTGACAGATCTAGCAAATATACTAAAATGAGAGCAAACCAAAAAGAAAAAATATAACATATGATGAAATAATTTCACGTTTGACGTAATTTAAAACGGGATTAAAAAATGTGCATGCACGAAGAAAGAAAAAAGATAAATGTCTTCGAAATGAAAGCGAATAAAATCTTACTTATTTACCTCATATATTGATGTTTGTCGTGATAATGTTTTTCGACCTGGTAATGATTTTATTGAATGTCTCGTTGGTACACGACGACGTATACGAGCTGGATCATCATTGATATTTTCAACGTTTGCATCTGAGTCATTATTAACTTCAAAATTTATTTTTCTAGTCGATGATTCACACTCGTTGACCTTTTGTGAACATGCTTCTATTGGCTCTGCTTGTACGTGATTCATCGGGCTATGAAGAGAAAAAAACTAGTTATTAAAAAAACAAAAAAGTAATTCGAAGTCAAAATATCTTTAAGTCTAATATCGTACACAAATATACTATACCTGTAAGAAATTTCTTTCTTTATGGGTTTTCCTTTTCAATTTCCTTCCTAATCAGAGCAGAACTTGCTTCAAAACTAGAATATAAAAGGAATAATGTAGCTACAAGAAAAATATATTTATTTAAGCATTACTAAGGAAAAATAATATTTTTCGATGGCTAAATAACACGAACAAGACCTATACATACATACATGATGACATCAATGAGTTTTTCTTGTGCCGGTAGATTCGCTGTTTTTCCTAGAGAATAAAAGGAAAATGTTATGTAGCGAATTTATTATGCTTTTCCCAAAAGCAAAATTATTCAGGTCTCTTTATGACAAAGAGTTTTCTGCTATATGAGCGTATTCGAAAAGCAAGATTAATCGTGTAAGCAGCACAACAGGAAATCAAAATAATGCAAGGAATATGAATAAAAGCAATAATGTGGGAAAGTAACTGATCAGACATGCAACTTTAACCGAAAATATACTAAATAGCAATAGCAGACGGATCATTTTGATCACGAGGTTCTTAATTGGGATAGATTTTCCGGAAAGATAGATTCCATGTAATACTATCGACGTCTGCCAATGATATATTATTAGCAAACAGCAGATGGAAAAAAATAGAGCGTATATAACATTGAAAAACTGTGGCTGTATCTATCAAAGTCACACAAGTCAATAATATTTCATCCAACTGATTTTCTTATGGCATCGTTGTTGCGAAAGAAGATAGTCCAGCTTTAACTAAACTCATCTCGTCATCGTCCAATACTCCTAGAAGAATCATAATACGAGTTTTGATTTTTTTCGTATAAGAATCTTGTTTCTATGAAGTTAGTTCTTTTTTTGCCAATGATTTAATCAATTCGTTTACCTCGTTGATTACAATCACGATAGAAAGTCACGGCAGCCTGTTCAACAAGTCTGCTATGTGTATTGGTACCATTTTCATTGTTACTTGTATCCATGATTTCATCAGCTTGAACTATTGTATCGTAAGAAGATAGTACAAATATATAAGAAAAATTACTCAATAGCTTTTTGTTTGTATTTTACTTTCATGTGGATATGCACTAGTATAGGATGCTATGGTTGTGCTTCTATTTCTATTGTCTATATAAAGCAAAACGAATAAATAATAAAAATTAATATGTAGCCATTTATTGTTGTTCTATCACAGCTCTCACCTGCCGAAAGACTTCGAGTGACAAGTAATTGTGCAATCATACGTTTAGCACGATCATTTCTTATTAAAGAAAATAAGCGTGAATGCAAATCCTAAAAAATAAAAGATATCTAAATTATAATTGAATATTATGCATGAATATGTATATATATATATACATATATATGTTCGCTTCCAAAATGCTTGATAATCTGATAGAAAGATATGATTAGTCTATTTATCAATCAAATAGTTTTACTTTTTCTGATCGAGAAAAAAAGAAGAAAAAAACGTTTCACAAGATGTGATATAAATACAATAAATATTCTTTGTTTTTGTTTTCTGTATCAAGTCTTCCATCATCAGTTACTAAAGATAGGGCTGGATTATGAATGAAATGACAATCATCGAACAGATAATAAGAAGCAATAGCTCTAAGCGAACAATTATCTTTTAAATGAATGCCGTTTTTAATCATAATATGGGATTAGTTCATCTTTGATAACCATGGAAATTGATTGTTAAAAAGAAATTTAATATAGTCATCATCGATAATGATTATAGAGTTCTTTAAATATTCGTAAAATAGAATATAATTTCTCAAACCTATCGCCTAATGTAGAAATGTCATGAGAATATCATTGCGAATTTCGTAATTAAGATGTACTTCAATTATTTTATTTGAATTCTGTGCATGCTATGAATATGTTTCATAAACTATCATCAATAATATATGAAACAATTTTAACAGAATTACTTATTTTTCACAAGTCTTATTTACTGCAATTATTAATTGGTGGTTTTTCATGATAACGTCGGTAAATGTCAGGGAAAAAATGTCAAACTACATATAAACGAATATTTTTGTTGTCACGCTAGTACGGACGGTTATCGTTTCAGTTTTTTTCAAAATAACGTAATTATTTTATTTAATACCTTGAATTTCTCGTGTCATGTATTGTTTCTAGCGTGCACAAACTATATCCCATTTTATCGACATTAGAAAATATTCTTCTTGCACATGTCACATGTAATAAAGAAGAAAAAAAATTCAATAATTATTAAAATATTTCCCCTGTGAGTAGTATTAAAGACCCAAAAAATAGATAAATATTAGCAAGATCGGCATTAAGTTCGTTTGCATCTAAATATTATAGTATTCATCTTTGAAAAAAGAAAAGAGATGCATGATATACACAGGATAATTGAAATTACATGGGCTCAAAGATTGCAATATTACTCGGTTCAATGTATTCGGGGTTCGATTTTAGAATTTTCCGGTCGGAAACGATGTCTTTTTCATCGTTTCCGACCGGAAAATTCTAAAATGAAAGAAACATCAAAACTACCACATGATGATCAAGGACAGAGAACGGTTCGGAAACATTTATTTGACTACCATATATTGAATTCCTGCTTGCGAGCTTCCATCTGTCAGATTTGACTGCACGTTATTCGGCTGAATAACTAAGTATCCATATCAGATATGTTACTAGCTTGTCCAAAAAGGCGCATATTCTCGCCATCTAATGTTTGAGCTAGATTCTAGAATTACGATACTTTAATTAAGTAAATCAAGGCAATCGTCTGCATGTCTCGCTATCAATAAACGATTATACGTTGACATAAACGAGACATCAGCAATAGAACTTTAGCTTCTTGTCTACGGAAACGTGTACATTACTAACAATAGAACGATTAATATACAAAATGTTAACATACAAGAATGCGACAATGTTCAGTGAAATTTGTATCAGAAACTAAAATATGAATCTGTATTTCACAGCATTCTGTCAAAATCTAGATAGTATCTACTATCAGAGAAGTGAAGTTCAGTATGCTGAAATCAATCATGTGTTTTCAGTCAATCAATGGATCTTTTCTTTCAAATATTATATTTCTCGTGTGAAACTTATGAATTTTACCACATCAATAGAAATCTCAACAAAAAAAATCTTTTTTCCTGTTTATATCCATTGTACTTCTTCTTCTTGTGGAAATAGAAAATGGTTTCAATTATAATCGAATATTATTTTTACTTACTGGATTTGTATTTGGTAACATGAAAATAAGTTGTTCTTTCATTGCATATGACTTTGGACAATCATCCAGTTCTAGAACAACACCGTAAATCAAATGAGTATCGATTTAATTTTCTTACCAATGATAACCCGGTTAACAAACTCTTCGGTTAATGTAAGAATATTTTGATCGATCGCAGCAACAAATCGATCAAAGGGCATAACACGATATGATACTTCAAGTAGAACTCGTTGAAGTTCTGAAAGAACACGAGTCATTTGTCAATGAAGTATAAAAATTAAGTAAAATATCATCTACCATCTGTTGATGAGAAACCAAGTTCATCCATTGCCAAATATAGTTTTTCCAAGACTACTAGCAGTGATTTGTATTTTTTCGATGGTGGCCTGAAACAATAACTGTTTTCTAGTTCTCATTGGTTGGAATGAAACAACTACCGGTTAAAGTAAGATACTTGATTACTCGAATCAGTTTTTTTCTTATTTTCAACTATACTAGAGTATGTTTTTCCTATACGATGAGATTAAATAACTATTAGACGATTATTTGAAAGAAATTGGTTCAAGTTACACTATTTTTTTTGCAAAGTCTAACTTGAAAATTTGTTTCGATTGAAATCATTGCTTCTGAATGATGTTTTCAAACTTATATTTTCATACAGATGTAAATCATAGTCTAAAAATATTACTAGCTATATATCATTCTATTTTTGATTCTTTCTTTTTGTCTTTCGGTTCGTTATTGTCATATTTACACATGTGTGATATATAAATATCAGCCAGTCTTTGCCTGTTTGTAAAATAATCGATCGTATCATATATCTCACCGAATGAAATCCTCGTTGTTGTTCGTATGTTGATTTAGAACAATTGTGCTATTCTGTTGTGTATGCTAAGCTTCTTTTCTGTTGCATGCAAAATAGGCACTAGATATCATGTCTGTAAAAACAAGTTGTCCTTAAATTGTTTGTTTTGAACGTAAGTAGAAAGCGATTGCTTAGTAAGAATAAGTTAACGCTCACTGAAAGAAGCGCATTTTTACTTCTTACAGGATTACGTATACAGGAACGGACGAAATTTATTAATTGCACTATTGTGTCTACGAATAATAGAATTAACGAATTCTACGTAGTTTTCAACTTGTATTTCGAATAACCTCAACTCAACATTATTAAAATTTTCGTAAGAAAAGAAAGCATAACATTAAAATAAGAAATAAAATGTTGTCTACATTTTAATTAAAGTAGAAGTTTCAGACGAAATACTTTATGAATTTTTCAAAATCTGCATCGGCATCCTTTATCAGCTTTGTCTTTAACACAATCTGATGATAGATATTTAATCTTACCTTCACAGATTACTATGATTCTTACTAACTAATTACAGTCTTAACGTGTTGTTCATCATCTATTATAAAATAGAAATCTATTGAGTAATTGAATGACATTATACTCGACGGTTAGCTCAAGACGTTCTGTTCAACTTCTGTTCGATTCTCGTCATTAGAAAAAGAAAGTCATTCGTATCAAAACTCGAATATGAATGAATATTTTGTAATAAAATTTGCCTATTATTATTCATATCAAATGAAAAAACTAATCTCATATTTTCTTACACAATATCATCATCAATCAATCCTTGTGTTCGATCGTAGTTTGCAAGACGTGTAAATAATTTGATTAAATAATCACATTGATCTTGCTAGAATTCAGAAGAAAATAATTCATTTTACAGACGTGTATGAATAGATAATCTAGTTATTTACTGTAGCTTGAACATATTCAGAAGCAAGTTCTTTAATTCGTCCTTGGTCCCAAGTTGGATAAAGTTGTTGAATTTCAGATGAAACATTTTCAAAAAGCTGGAAACCAAAAGACAACATGAAATCAATATAATATATATATATGTGGATACAGTTTATTCTTACAAATTTCTTTTTTCCATCGAATGATTTATCACGATCGACTAATGTTGGGGACGATTCGCTACAGAAACGAGTTGAATTGCTAATTTTTGTTTCTATTCTCATGTAATGAATAATGGAACTTACGGTCGCAAAGTTCTTCCTATAAAATTGAAAATTCCAGGACTTGATGGACGTCTTTCTTTTGGTGATAATGATCCTGTGGTTCCAGTATTATTGTTTAGTGCATTACTATCCATACTTGCGATTGCTGAATGCTGATAAGATACTTTACGACGATATTTACGAGATAAATCAAATATTGATCGAAGTTTATCGTAGTATTGTTTGTCAGGATTCGTAGCTCCACTATGTTCAGGAATATATTCCCGGGAATGAATGACTGGCTCAATCCATACCTATAGTGTAAAATTCACACATTTTTCTTCTTCTATTTAGAAGAAAATTCAGGAAATAAATTATCAACTTCTGTATTGGTCCGATGGCGATGATTGACCGTTGTTGCTGGAAATACCAGGACATATTTATTATGGTGAATTCGTTTTGAAAGACGATTAAAGATTAATGCTAAATGCAAAAGTCAATAGTAGGAATAAGATTTCTGATGATTTTTAGTGACATGTTCTATGATAATTATGCGAAACTCTTTATGTGATAGGCATCTATCATTTGCACTTTTAATTATTGACAACAAGTAAATATTAGTTGAATGAAAGCGCTGACTAATTTTTTTTCATGACTTGTAATTCATCAGATAGGGCCCTATATGTATGTTCTCGTCTTTGTTCAAATTATTGCTATTACTATGAAACTTTAAGTAAATACTTTCAATAGCATCGATCAATTATTTTGAAACATAAAGATGAGCATCATATTAATTTTTTCAAGCTCGGAGAATTCTCAGATGAAGTATACGATAAAGAGAAAAAGAAAAAGAAAAAGAAAAAATGCAAATATGCTTATAATGCCATTGTTTGAATTCACCGAGAATAATTTATCCCTTATCAAGATGCTTTTCTCTTGAGTAATACCTACAGATAACTATGACATTTCTTGCCTCATAGATGATTTATTTTTTACTCAAACAACGAATATGAGAAGAGGTGAATAAGTGAGATGGAAGACTTTTCATAGGCTTGCCAAATATCATATTTCTTGTGTGTCACATATTCTATCCTTTTAATGTAGTACAAAGTCTACAAATTATCGTATTTCGTTCCATCAAATTTTAATGAGAAAATCTCTGTTCAATACTGATATGAACTTGGACTTGAACTTGTGCAAGGCTCTCGATTGTTTTTTGGAATGGTAGGGACTAAGGTTTTCGGAAGACAGTGTTCAGACATTTTCCAACCCATTCATTTCTATAGAAGTTGTTTATATTCAATTTATCGTATTCTGAAACAGATTATCTATTTCAAATGTCTACAAAAGAACATTTCATGTAGTCTCTACCACAGACTGTTTACTGGATGCACTGAAACGATGATATTCTATAATCTGGCTGTAAAATCTAGTAGATTCAGCAGATAGTTCACAGTATGACCAACGTAACAGCGAAATATGCACTATTTTATAAGATTCTCAGAAACCTAGATTCTGCAGAACTAAGATGAAAAACATTTGACAGGCACGCTGAAAACATAGTGGGACCTACCCCCCCCCCCCCCCCCCCCCTCCCCCCCACATCGTGGGCCTTGGTCTTGTGCGATCGATGAGAGCATAAGAGAGGATTGTTTTATCGCAATCGTCTGCCTCTTGAAGTTGCCTTTGAAACTTGCACAAGGGTCAACTTGACCTTCGGCTAAGTGTTATGTCGATTTTCTCCAACACTGTAAACAATCGATACATTTCTAGGTTACAAAAAACTTATTAATCTGCCATCCACAAGCCTTCAGTTATACTAGTATCTTAATCTATTCAAAGTTGAAAGAAAAACCTTTAAAATAGGAAAGAAAATCTTAACTCTATTCAAAAGGAATCAAGTAACTACAGGATTCCGAACCTTGCTATTCTTTGTCACTTTTGTGTTGTAGATGTAGATATATATTATGCGACTAAACTTAATTTCTATCCAAATGTGTATGGATACGAATATAGCGCTAAAAAAGAAAATGTTGAACAAGTTGTTGGCCAGATAAAAATATGAAAAACAAATTTAGCGTTTAGTGATAATCAGTAACATGTGGATTTTTTAAAAACTGTTCTAGACCTTTGTCTTCACTATTTTTTTACTGAATGTTGTAGTAATATCGTATAGAAGTCGTTCTTCTGTCTTGAATACATTGATACAATCTAAATTCGTATAAAAAACTATTTACCCGTCAAAATTTCTTTCAAGTATGCTTTTGTATTTAAATCATCGTACATATGTAACAGAATGTGTTCAAGTATTTGACCTAAAATAGTGTTATTCCTTGCTGCAACTAATGAATAGGCAATGATTGATTCAATGGTTGTTGGTGATATTGTTTGCATCAGTTCATTAGGAGATATAGTTATCGTATATGTAATAAGATTTCTTTTTTCATACAGTAGTGTTGATGTATTTGTATCAAGACCTCGTTGTGTTGTATATTTAGTATCATAGGGTAGAATATTGGCATCATTAGGAAAGAATAGATGATTAAGAAAATTCAATTGTATATTAAAATTAAGTAAATGAACGAATTCACCACGTAAAATAGCAAATACATAGTCACCATCTAAAGTCAAAATAAGTTGATAGTGATTTTCATTAATCCATGAAAAACATAGAATGCTCGAACAATTACCAAGAAGACCGAAATGAACTCGACGAGATTGAAAAATTTCCCGTTGTTGCGGATTCAATACTTTCGATACGTACAGACTACGACCTACAAGAAATGATCATAGTTTAGAAAGAAGAAACACAACAAGTTCAATTAAACCAACCGTGACCAAGTGATACAACTGCATATTCAACCTTTTCAGTTCCTTCCTACGGAAACAAAAAGATTTTACAATTTAAAATAAAAAAATTTTACTGTTAAACATGTCATTTAAACTTCCAGTGTTACTTTACTTTCAATGTCGATTGACAGCAAAGAAAAATACTTGTTTCATTTGAGAGAATTTCAAAAATCAAATGACTTGAAGGCGCTGCTAAAAATCGAAAGTCTCTATACAAAATTAAATAATACTTCCATATTTTCAAGTCTTACGTCGTAATTTAAGATCAAAATCGACTTTCATCTATGATTAAATGAAATTTACACATTATCTTGTCTAACGTCTACATACAATACTCTCGAATTGACCTTTCGCATTTACAATATGAGATTCATAGACTAATGAATCAAAACCTTTCGCTGGCTGCGTTCTTATTAATGCTGATGAACGTTTTTGTATAACATGTAATCGCTGTTGAATGGTATCCCATTGATAATAAATGCAATTAGTTATTTGAGCTTGTCGGTCAACAGCAGTTGATTTATCCTATGAAATTGAAATCGATTTTAGGTAAGTGAAAAGAAAGATATATTTTCATTGTCTTAATACAACAAACCAAAGTATTTTCACTATCAGGCATTCGAAATAGAGTAACAGCTAAATAAGATGGGAATTTGAATATTTCAAATTTTTTCTTCGAAAGTATATTACAAACCATTTTGGTAAAGTAATAATATAACATCATTAGGAGCAAGGTAGGCTCGGATTGGATTCGAATGTGTAAATTTCAATGAGAACAAACGTTGTGAACTTGCTAAATTAATTTCAGCAACAAATGCATCAAAATCATAGGATTCTAGAACGAGAATTGAAAACAAAAAGAAGATAATAATAGTATAAAGATTTCTATTTTGGTAAAATAATGTTAGAGCAATTCAGCAAGAGCTAACCTGAACGTGTTACAAAGCCTGTTATGGTATGTGAAACGTTAGTATGTTAAAGAGACTAAATCGAATGTAAGACATCATCGAACTTACAACATAATGATCGTGTTGCATTGATACTAGCATGAGTAATTTTTACACATGATGGATGACGATGGTATATCTTTAAGATATGAAGAAACAATTAAATTCAATGAAACATTTCTTTCTTTTTGTATGTAATTTCGAACAATTACTTTTTCATCACCATTACTCAATTGAACACCACCAATAATTGTTCGTGGCGTTGAAGAATTCTATTAGTATAAAAACGTAATTGTAAAGCAAACAACAGAAAAAGAGAGCAACAGTTACTCGAGATAGAACTGTTGCAGAAAACAGTAGTATACAACCTTGATCCAAGCCAAGTACAGATACATTATCGACTCCATTTAATGATATAGCTGTAAAAATTTTAAAGAAACTAATTAATGTTACATATACATATCTTATATATGAATATACTTTTTTCGAAATTTTTAACTGCTATGAGAACCATTTTTTACAAGTTATCACTAATTCAAATACAGGTAGATATAGGCAAGCATGTAGAAGGCTTGCTTGCTTACTTGCTGTTTTCTTTTCTCAAATGAATCATTGGATATTTTATTGACTGGCTTGTAACTTTCGTTGACATGTCAACACTTCTACAGATGTCACACACATGCTAGCAACAGGAATGACAAAAACTTCCATTGATCATAATCACTGATTTCAGAAAAAAACTTTGCTTTCACCCAAACAATAGAATTAGAGAACATTTTACAGTCATAAGTGATATTGTCTATCTTTACAGTGCGATCAAATCTTTTCCTATATTAAATAGATTCCATATTAGTCTGAAGAATTTCTATTGAAAAGGTATGAGTACTTTGATCGATCATTTTAATTATCAACTCAATTTAGTCTCAGTATGATCAATGGTGATGTTCCAGAATTAAATTGATCGCACAAACTCTATTCATACTTGTAAGATATGATAATGTGATTCCTATGTACCGTCTGTGTGTTGAAAATAAACTTATAGTTATTATATCGTTTTGTTTACTCCTTCATAAATTTCGTTTTCACAGTTTTATGTCATACTGAGTTTATGCATGACTAACATTAATAATCATGTACACATTTTTGTTCTAAATTGCTTTTTATTCATTATTCACTCTTCATAATTAGCACATCTACGTTTAAAAATAACCATCAATACATCATTTGGTTTAAACTAGATAATTATGTGGGCTTGGTTCAATCAGTAATTACTCGCATATAAAATTTTAAAACTACTTAGTAATAATTAAAACAGATAAACAACTCTCATCGTAGTGTATTCTACGATATCAATTATCAACTCAAAAAAAGATTACCACGAAATTCTATCCATATGAAAGACTACTATGTGTGAAATGAATCGATGATAATTCAAAAATAACTAGATTTTGTAGCAGATATGAGTATATTTGTTTTATGTTCAGTTAATTTGATTTGGTTATTTTTATATTATGATGTTGTTTCAGGACAAATACAAAATAGAATATTATTAGTTTTCTTAGCCAAATATATATCAAAGTCTACGCACGATTATTCGATCGATTTTTTAGAAAAGTATTCTATATTCTCTTCATATCATAAAAGATTTCATCAGATGAATTGATTTTGAACCAATGTGACATGCAATATGTAGACTATACTCAAATGCATCTTCAAGGGATTGTATGCGTATTCGTTGATTGCTATTCATATAGTGTCTATTGCACTATAGCATATAGTATATTTGTCATACATGTCATGACGAATGAATGAATTATTATCGAACTTCTACTTGAAACTAAATGCGTACTGACATGTCTAAGTGAGAATGATTTACTGTTGAAGTTCTCTGTCTTTTTATTTGTTTCTGTACTATGCTGATTGTAGTCAATAGTAGAAACAAACAAGACTAGGTGAACCTTCCAAAAATGTCAACCTTATTTTGTTACACTTTAGCTCTTGAATTCGTGTCAAGTCAAATTTCGAAAAACAGTTGTCTTTGGTGACTGAAAGCGTGAACCATAGCATAAATGTAAAAAAAATATCTCGAGATATCTTAACAGTGAATATACATCAACTGAGATCCATATCATGCATATAGTTTCAATTTCAAAAAGATTTCACAATCGAAAGATCTCTTTCGGTTACAGTGATCCTTTGCATTTGTGTAGGAATATTAACATGAAGAAGTAATATTTACAAGTATCAAATATACGCATACGTATACTCTACAAAAACATCTGACTAGAAGTAGAAGTATTATCTTCATTCCTTGGATTGATTTCAATCAACGATAAGAAATTCGATACGTCTCAATAGATAAATATCCAACATCGACTGTAATATAGTTTCATTCAATTGTCGAGAACGAAACAGTATGTATAATTCACATAGAATCATCTAGGTAAAATATCAATGGCGTACTAGAACCAAATTCAATGACAATAGCTGTTATCTAGAAACTGGTCTGGATATAATATCTGATTAAACTACTGATCTTAAATCTTTGTACATCGTTTTGTTCTAGGATAATGATTGAAATACAAAATAAAAACCGACATAAAAGACAATTATGTATTTTATGTGGCTTGTTTTCGTTGTACTGGTATTATTTGAAGGTTGCAGCTTACTGAAACTCGGTTGCATGACAATATATCATTCTTTTTTTTTTCATTCAAAATTGTCAATCATAACTTCAAAGTCAAAATGAAATCAAGTTTCCTGTTATTGTTTTCTTCTATTGAATATGCCATTGAAGTATAAAGAGAAAATACTATCTAGATCATCAATAATCATTAAACTTTCCATACATATTAAACTTTATTGTCGTTAATGATTTGATATGTATTCTTTCTTGTTTGTTTGATTTAATGTTAAAATAATGTTCTATCATACTTTATTTTCCTATTGAATAAAAAAAAACGGAATAGACAGATGTAATAACTCACGAATGTCATTAATACTCTTTCGACTTTTTTTTTCGACTATTTTCTAAAGCAATATCATTAATCGACGACATACAGACATTGATAGTACGAATCTTAAACATGAAAGAACTTTCATCTGTATTAGCATTGATTGGATGTATATACCTTGTCGATGGTTCATCTTCTTCCTCCTCACCATCAGCATCAGCATCGAATTCAACAGCCAGTCGACCTCATTTTCCTATTGTCCTAGTTACGTTTGAACATGTTTCAAATGTATTTGGTATTTGCCTTTGGATTCTACTTGGCATTCTAGCTAAAATCGGTATTATCCAATCACATAGAATGAATTAGTTTTTTTTTTCTTTCAATTATGTCTGTTCGTTTGCATGTCGATCTATTTAGTATTTCATTTATCACATCGTTTAACAAAAAAGTTTCCTGAGAATTGTCTTCTTATCATATTGGGTATAATTGTTGGTCTTCTTTTATACTTAACGCATCTGGAAGAAGAAAAGCGCATTTATATTCTCAATAGTGATGTATTTTTCTTATTCTTATTACCACCTATTGTACTTGAAACAGGTTACTTTCTGCCAAAACGAGCTTTCTTCGATAATCTTGGCACAATACTTCTATTGGCTGTACTTAACAAGATTTTCAATACAATTTGTATTGGAGTTACAATATGGGCATTTGGAAAAACAGTTATCTATGGTGGCACAGAATTCAATTTACTTGAATGTCTTCTATTTGCCTCATTTATAACGGCTGTTGATCCAATAGCTGTATTAGCAACATTCGTGGAAATTCGTGTGAATGACACATTGTATATTGTTGTCTTCGGAGAATCACTTCTTAATGATGCTGTTTCAATTGTAAGTTACGATATTCATATGAAGATTTGTGTTTTCTATCGTTACTTTTCATGAAAGAAATCAAGTAGATTGACAAATTAGTCGACAAGGATTATAGTGAATAAAAAATAGTTCGAAGCGAATCAGCTGAACTACAACTACCTGATATATATATATATATGTATAAGTTGTCGTTCAGTTCTTCATATGATAAAGACCACAATAAGAAATCAAAATGAACGCGATAAAATTATATCTCTGAAATAAGAAAATCATTGGTTTTGAAAAAGAAACACAAGAGAACTGCAGAGAGAACTTTTGATTCGATATGAAGAGAAGATATTTGAAGAAGAAAAGCAATAGAGGACTCGTATATGTAGTGAAACTGATGAATACTGTTGAGTATCAGAAAACAACTTTTTTGAAAGTGCACGATGTATCAATGAAATGTGAAAACATGAACATTTTGTAGGAGTGATTGCATCCGAGCACATTATTCTTGTTAATATGTTCATAGACTGCAGAAAACGTAGTGATTAGAATCAATCTTTGAAATGATCAATTATAGAATAGAAATAGTTGATTCAAATGTGAAACTTGAATCGAGGGGAATGCGAATATTTAATAGTTACAAGAGAACAACTTAGATTTCATCATTAGTCGTTGTTGTTGTATACATAATACAACCATATTAATTAACATTTGCACATAAGTGTGGGCAATAATAATTGTTGAACTGTGGACTAGCAAAGTGATACTTTGATCAATATCTCATTTTTATGTTTACTTATATACTAGCTATGTATTTGATAATTCCTGGCTACAGTAGGTGCAACGAAATCAACAGAAGTTTACTTTATCTGGTGAAAAAAAGCTAACCGTTTTCCAATCTTATCTATTTCTACAGATTCTATGAATGAAAGTTTATTTTTAAATAATGACAACGTTAGTTTTCTTTTCGAAAACAATTGAGTAAGTTCATTCATCTGGAATGTCTAACGAATTTTATCGAATGATAGTGTGAATATTTAATATCATTAGTGAAATAGTATCAACAAGTTTCTATAATACAATTCAAATCGAAAAATATTCTATATTTGATAGGTAGCTGAGAGAATGGTCAACAACTCACATTAGTCATATGAAATTTATTATTACAATACTCATCGAGAGAATAAATGACTGAATAGAGATTCTGGCAATAAATTAATAATTCTCAAAACATGAAAACCTGATATTGGAATTTTTTATTGTTTATTAATTCTTTCTTATTTAAAGGTACTCTATCGAATGTTCCATAACTTCCTAACAATTGGTCAAAATAATTTAGTTCCAAAAGATTTTTGTCTCGGTTTTGTATCCTTTTTTGTTGTTACTATTGGTGGCATACTTGTTGGTATCGTATTTGGCTTTATGGCAGTTTTCATGACAAAATTTACTGAAAGAACACCAGTACTTGAACCACTAGTTGTATTTATCTACGCATATATAGCTTATATCGTTGCTGAAATGACCGGTCTCTCCGGAATTCTAGCGTATGTTTTAAGTGTAATCAAAAGTCGTTCTTTTTGTCTTATTTCAATTTCATTTTTAGTATCACAATATGTGGAATGGTAAGCGATAAAGAAAATTCATTGTTCATAAGGATGATAAATTATTTCAGATGATGAAGCAATATGTTGAATATAATATAACAAAAAAATCTATGGCAACAATTGAATATGTTCTCAAAATGGCATCTAGTATAATGGAAACAATTATATTTATGTTTATGGGCTTGACTACAGTATCCGAACAGCAGATTTGGAATACTGGCTTTGTTCTTGTTACCCTTGTATCATGTGTTATTTATCGAGCTATCGGTCCGTAAAAAAGAACATGTTTTTTCTTTCGTTCTTAAAATTCAACTCAAAAATATCCCTTCTACTTTGACTTTCATCGTTTACAGGTGTAGCTTTATTTGCTAATTTAGCAAATATTCGTCGTCTACTTGAATTAACTCGTATTGATATGTTAATTATGTCGTATGGTGGTCTTCGTGGTGCTCTGGCATTTGCACTAGCACTTGTATTAGATGAAAATTTAATACCAAGAAAAAAAGAATTCATAACAGCAGCTACCGTTGTTATTCTATTTACTGTTTTCATACAAGTATATCGAATAAAGCACATATACTTGAGAAGAAAAGATAAAATTTTCTTAGGGTACAACGCTAGGTCCACTAGTAAAATTACTCAATGTGCGACGAAAACAAATCGAGGAACCAACGATGAGTGCAACATTAACAAATCGTGTAAGTTAAAACGAAGAAAACAAGAACATAAATAAAAATTGATTGAATTGCATAGATGATGGATCATGTCATGACTTGTCTGGAAGATATAGCAGGTATTACTGGCGCCAATTCTCTTCGTAATAAGTACGACAAATAAAATCTATATAAAAATAAATTTCATCAAGGATTTCATCTAGATACAATAAATTCGATCAGAATTACATGAAAAAATGGCTATTACGTGAACAACCTCAAGAAAAGCTTGACTTGCGTTTGTGGCAAACATTTCGCAATATTGATTTACAAACAGCTATCAAATTACATGAAGAAAAGCCAAGTTCTAAACAAACAGTAGCATCGAATTTTCATCAAACAGACATAACTCATGTTCTTGATGATTCGTCAACGAATAGAAGTCGAAGTCGAACAGCAAGTATCATATCGAAGAAGTTTGTATTTCAACTTTGATGTCTTGAGTAGTAAACTTGTTTTTTTTTCTCAGTATGCTCAATTCAAATGAATTTATGATAATGTCACCGGTAGATGACGAGGTGTCACCATTAACAAATCCTGATGATATAAAAGAGTTTCTTGATTCGAATATGTTTGATACACATCGACGAGTATGACGAAATAGTTATGAAATCACTTGTTTTACATGTCATCATATTTTAAGGTAACTATTCACGCACGAAGTCAAGATGAAATAGGAACTGATGGAAATCTTGATCCACTTTTGATTCATGTTGTACAACCATCTACGCTCATGGATTCATCGAGTTTTATTCTAGAACAACCATCGATGGATAATTTTTCCCGACAAAGAAAAAAACGAGGTGGTTCGAAACAAAAGAAATTTTCGTTTTACTTTAAAATAAATGTTAAACATTTTTCTAATTTAGATTCAACAGAAACTAATCAATCATCATCGAAAGATACCGACGTATGCCGTTTTTAATTTATAATGAACAAAATATATCTTGTTTTTCTGTACTTCGTCTATTGAATGTAGTAATGAAAATAAAATAAAACATAATAATCTATCCGACATGATTTGTGAGAACGAAAATTAATTCATTTGCATAGTTCTATTAGAAATAAAATAAGCTAAAATTAAGCCGAGATTTTTTTCTTGGATTAAGAATGTCTGAATGTCTGATATTGAACTTGTAAAGAATCAACATTTTAATCTCTTTTCGATTTTGATTGAAATTTTTAACAATTAAAATGAGCTACATGTCTGAATGGATAAGTTTCATAGTTTAACGGTTGCTATACAAAGCACGCCGCACACTATGCAATATTTTAGATTCAGACATAAATATTTACTATTCGATTTTCCAATATTAAGAGACTGACGATTCTACAAAAATGTACTGATAAAATATCTCTTGTTTGAACATTTCATGTTTAATTACATCTATGGGCACAGTCCATTGCACCATAAACCTCTTTGTACTTTTTTGTTGATTGAAAAATAGACGAACATTGCTGATGTGAGCATACATTCATGATATCCATAAGAAAGGATGCTATTCTCTTGTCTTGTTAAACTTTGTTCCTTTCATTAATAGTAAGTCAAGGACTGCCCGATTCTTGATGAATAACCGGAATCAATCATTTTATGCATAAGCATGACAATAAGACAAGACTTGTATTTTTCATTGAGATAAAGCATTATGTAAAGAAAAAAAAATACTCATCATCAATCAAAATATCTTTAACGGGAGTTTTCTTTTCATCTTCGAGATAGACGTACACATGCAACTACAATGGTTAACACATCAATTTAGTGAAGACATTTAATTCAAGGTAAAACAATTTCGTTTTCAACTAGTTCATTAAACTTTATTGCCACTGATTCTATTGATCTCAATTAAACTTCTTCATATAAATATCATAGTGATCTATTAGATAAGCAATGCATGCTGACACATGTATTTATTTGTTTTTATTATCTAATAGAGAAATATATCAAAATAAATAAATCATTAACGATGTCCTCGATCATAATGTTATTTATACTCTCATCATTTTGATATATCTTTCTAATTAAATGATAATAGCAAAATAGTCGAACTTGGTCTATATTACTGTACCTTTTAAATAACGATCGATTGCCGTTTTCTTTTCTTTTTTATTACGCCTTTATCAAATAAAACATGTTAAAATCCAATGTAATACAATTCTATATACGTATAGGCCAATAAAAAAAAAAAAACAAATAGAGAGAGAATACACATTATACCGAATGCCTTTTCACAAGAAAAGAGAATATGTACAGATTAGAGGATGGGTTTGATGCGTGAGTACAGAAGAATGTCTGAGCTGACTAGATGAACACGCTTGAAACTCTGATTTATTTTCTTTTTTCATACAGTGCTTGTTTTCGACTGTGAAAGAAGAGAAAATGTATTATTTGCAGTCATAGCCGAACTCAGTGCATTATCTTTATTCGTATGATTGTTTTCGAGTATATTTGTATTCATCGATGAATTCCATATTGTGCTATCATTGATAGGCGATGATTGGTGTTCATCTTCATCAATGTCAAATAATTCGTCGGTTTCATCGAACATAGGTGCTGGTCGTCGTCCGACAACGAGAATTAATTCATCTGGTGACGACGATAACAATGGTACTACTTGATTACATTCCATGCGTGTTACATCCGTATTGTTCACCTGAAAAAGAATAGATACATGTTTATTGAAAACAATTCTTTATCTATTTGTTTCAATTGAAATATATATAACATACTCTATAGATTCTCATGCATGGCATCAATGTTCCTTCTAATTCAGCTGGTCCATTGGGTCTTATTTTATTAACATAGACACCAGTACCATAAAGCCGATCCGATATTGAAAAACCAAAATCAAGTATACGTTTATCACGTTTTAGTTTCAATGTAATTGTATCATGTCTTAGTCGATTCGTTATTATTGTTGTTGTGGTGGTGGTGGTAGTTGCTGTGGTTCCTGTTGTTGAACAATTATCATATTTAGTATCGTAAAGATTTGAATTGTTTCTTAGTGATTTTTCATCTAATATCGACGAAAATTTATGTTCATTTCCATTCATACTATCACCACTATCTGAATGACGGATTGTTTCAAGTGGACGACCATTTGTTGGTGGTGTTCGATATCCAGATGATGGTGTTGGGATCGTATTTGAACGGCTTGAATGTATTGTTATCGGTATTGAATGTGTATGATGAGGCTTTAGGACAAAATCACCTTGACAGAAGAAAAGAGAAAAAGAAAAATAAGTGGCATATAAAATGTAATTAAATTGATTATTTGATCGAAACATAAATGTTAACCTTCGATTTATTTGCTTATTTAAAAAGTAAAACTAGACGAGGTCATGCTCATTAAAAGAAGCAAGAAGATGAATGACTGTTTATTGATCTTTCTTTTTGTTTCACTTACTTCGTGATATATGATGTACTGGTGTATCTTGATAAGTTGAATTTTGTTGATGATCATTAACAAGAATTTCTTTTGTTATTTCGCCATTTTCACTGAAACGATGTTCAGTATTTGAACTATCCCATGATTCCATAGCCGAATCAACAGATGGAGTATATTCTTCTGTGTTATGATGATGAAATGAACGGCTTAGTTCTATCAATGAACATAGAATAAACATGAAACAAACAACAAAAACAAATTCGAAACTACTTTGATGTGGATTGATAATTCGAGAAATTTTCAATGTTATTTCATCACTACTGCCTTGTAATAATTTTATTGCTTCGTTAAGACCTTTACCGCGTAGACTAACATCGTTGATCGCTAATATTCGATCACCAATATGAATTGCATTCGTTCTATTTTAAATTAATTATATTGAAGTTTTTGTATTTGAAATAAATAATTCTTTCTCTCTGTCGCCAACTTACTTGTCTGCTAAACCACCTTCGCATAAATCTGAAACAACAATTGGTTCAAATATATCTTCACTACCCGAGATTGTTAAACCAAGAGGACCACTACATAGAATAAGAAAATAAAATAGTTTATTCATCTCTTCTGTTGATTCATTTTTACCCTTGTCGCAATAATTGTACTTTATAAACAACAAGGTTTTCCGAAAGATTATCTTCAGCATAAACATCATCTTTCCTTATTTTCAATCGTACGATATCATCACAATTTTTTAATAATGTAACGATTTCATTCAAACTTTTACCACGTAATGAATGAGAATCAATTGATAGTAAGCGATCGCCCGATTGTATCATTCCACAACGATACGCTATGCTACCACGTTTAACATCATTTATTATTGGGACTTCATCAGCTCGCGTTGCACGTGAATCTTCAATAAAATTAATTTATGATATTGAGCAACAAAATAAAACAATACGTACAAGTTACAGAAATGCCAAGATCGAGATTTTTGCGTAAAATTTTTACTTGACACGTACCTGACGAGAGCATAACCGAATCTAATAGTATGTGAAAATCAAAGTATAATCATACAGAACAAGTAACGAAGAAAAACAGAATATGATTACCGGCAACGTCAAATTCGATTTCTAGATGAATTCGATTGTTCGAATCTTTAATTATCGACCGAGCGTCTTCTAATGTCATGCCTTCCAATTGTTGACCGTTTACAGTAAGAACGCGATCCCCAGGTTGTATGACACCCGATCTAAATTGAAGAAGAATTCGTGTAGATCTATTTTGTCATTGAACAATATTCGAACGAGGTAAAAAACATTCTGTTCATTGAAATTTTTATCACGTTCAAAAAAGCAAATTGTAATTATGAGTCACATTTTGTAAATTCGAATTATGCAAACAAACTTTTATGATTATTCGAAAATAATTTAATCAATTTTGTTCTAAGATTACGAGCAGTACTGTACATGCAAGAATGACAATCGATGTTCAAGTCTTACCAATATCTAATCATGGCTCTAAAATACATTTTAATGATTCCTTACATCTTAGGGATCATCGTAGCACTGTGATTTTAGTGCATGGTTTATAAAAAAAAATAGGTAGTCGATAGAGATAATAGAGATGTGCAAATTAGCTAGGCAAAAAAAAACATCTTTCAGAACTAAAACTCAAGTTTCTAGTTGAATATTCGATGCGTTCTCGCTAATCCTCATATCGATGAACAGTTGCTTGGACAACATTCAAAGGAAATCATAGCCCGCACATTTTCATATGATTTTCCGGCCATAATAAAGTTTCCTTTTTCTACGCTCTGAAATATCTTAGAAATTTTCAAGAAAATTCATGTTTTATAATGAAATTATCTAACCTGGGCACCATTTTATTATGAGGGATGCACACCAAATATATTAGTTGAGAGTCAACTGAAAATTTCGGACAAGTTCATGATTAGGAGCACTATTTTGAATTTCCATTTAATTTCGCTATTTTTCTACGCAAAGCATTCTGAATATTTACATTCAAGAGGGAAAATCTTACTCAATTTGTTAACCAAATCATAGGCATCGATCAGTATCTATCGAGACTTACATGCCTTAACAAGCTACAAAAGATAATATCAAAACAGCAAATATCAACTTCACAGTTAATTCAACAAAAAACGTAACAAGACTGAACGTTCTGACTATTACTGAAGTGGTACAAATGGGAGTATGTGAAGAGACGATGTTCATTCGTGTGTATGTACTTCTTAATCAGCATTCACAGTTGAGGACATCAGGGCTATCAAAGAGTAAGGGTGTCATTACTAATAGTTAGTTAACTATTTTATATCAATCGAAAAAATATGCATTCGCCTTCATTTTCAATATCTATACCATCATCATACAAGATTACATCATTTTCAAATAGTTTCCGACAAATTCTTCATCTAATGATGTACATCTTTTCTTTGCCAAGTTTAACATACCTTTCGGCAACACCGCCCGGTTCAAGATATCCGATGATAGGTGGTTGCATCAATATATCTGATGCAAAAGAAGCACCTTGTAACGTAAATCCGAAATTGGCCGTGGTATCACCATCATTAATCGTTCCATTCGTTGATGATGAATCAAGTTGAAGTACGCATTCCATTATTTCTGTATGACACATTTGATTACCCATGACAGTTTGATAACATGAGTTCAATGAACCTATTGAACAAGAGAAAAACGGAACAAAGTTTATGTGATTGTTTTTCTTGATATTCTACTGTCTAAGCGTACACCGTTGATTAAGAATTGAGAAAAAAATTTATACATATACAGATATAGTATATGTATATACATATAGAAAATAATAACGTTTGAAAAAAAATCGAACTTGGCTGGTAAGAAGCAGGCAAATGCATGGCTAGAATGGATTATCTTATTCGAAGCTAGGCAAAAAATAGTATTTAGTGCATGGCACTGTAAATGAATAGCAAAACAAATGGATGTATGAGCTGATTATGATTATTATTATGATAGAAAAATAAATAAAAATATAACTGTCACAACCAAGGCAAAAGAAAAAGAACTTTTATGATTGAATTAATTTCCTTCTTTTCTCCATTGGATTCAATTCTTTTTTCAATTTACCTAACTCACGAAGATTATACATCTTCATTACCGATGGAGAAGTCGTATTGTTTGCAGAAGAGGATAAATTATCCAATGATTTAAGACCTACAGAGATGTACGAAAGGAATTTCATTTTATTTTTTATATTAGAAATCGTTTTAAAGATGAATGTCGGTTCTCTTTTCTCTTTCTATTAATCTTTTTTTCATGTGTAAAAGATAAAACATAGATTTGTCATTCTTACTGATTGAATTATGTCGTGTTTTAGTAGTTGGTTTTTTTGCAATATTTTGATAACTATTTCTCATTGCCCAACTCCCATTATTCATTGACATTAGATTGTTTGATGGTATGCGATAAAATGCTTGACGATTGGTTTCATTTAATAAGGTTCGATTCGTTGATGATTGCATACGCATGTCATTTGATTGTTCTTGTATTATACTTGACGGTGTAACTTCAATCCGACAGAAATCACCTGTACATGATCGAAGAATGGTATTAGCTTCAAATAGGGATATTCCATCGAATGGTTTTTGATCGATAGCATTGATTTGATCACCACAATGAAGAGCACCACAACTAGATGTATGTTTATTTTTGTACGGATTGGATTCTTTGAAAAATATGTTTAAGAAGCTTACCGATCAGCAATACTCGCAGGTTTGACACTATCAATAACTATAATTGAACGATTATTTCGTGTCCATTTTTGTGACAAACTTATGCCAATGGTTGAACCAGGTGATTTTTCAATTTCAATCAATAATGGTCCAGTTGCATGTTTAACACTATCTAAAAATACATGAATTATATTTTGAATGTAATGTGATAGTAATTGATATCAAACAAATCTCATCAAAGAAAAGTATAACAATGAAAGAAATTCTATCTTACCAACGATGGCTACATCATATTCTATAAGAAATAATGTTGTTCCTCGACATTGTCTCATAAGATTATAGGCATCTTGTAGTGTGGCTCCGCCGACATTAATACCATTGATTGCTAAAACTCGGTCACCAATTTTTATTGTTCCTTCTCTATGAATACATCAATATTAGTATAAAAATCAATATACTTCATATACTAGATCATATAATCTTACTTATCAGCTGATCCTTGTGGTCGTATCTTTGTTATAATAAGCGGTCTTGCTTTAACCTTGTCATCTGAACTGCCACCACGTAAAATAAAACCATAACTTTGTCCTTCTTTTTCCAATTGAATTTGAATCGTTTTTGTGTGTACTGTATTAATTGCGTGTATCGCTATATATAATTATATTCGAATAAAAATTATATATATATATATATATGCATATAGAAAAGAAGTAAAGACGAAGAAGAAGAAGAAAAAGACCAAACGAATGAGTATACGTACGCCATTTAGGTAAATCATATTCAATATCTAAGGTTAATTGATCTCCAACTTGTTTAATTAAATCTATGACTTGTTCGTGCTTAAGACCGGCTGTTTTAATACCATTTATTCCAAGTAGAACATCACCTATTTCTAAGACATCTGCTTTTTGTGCCAATGAACCCGATTTCAGTTGAGCTACTCTTGGTTTACTATCTTTATCAATACCACCTGATATTGTTAAACCAAGTGGGCAACCTTCTTTTTTAATTAGTTCTACTGTTGTACGCCCTCGAATTACTGTAATGAAAAGAAAGGAACATTGTTTATGATGATATCAGCAAAGATAATCATGTAAGATTCATTTAAAATAATTTTTTAATTACATACCACGCGGAGAAAGCAATGGACTAGGTGCAGTCCATTTACACATTGCTATAGCCCGTCTCAAATCTCGAGATAGGCTATTCGTTGCACTGTTCATCCCTATATTTTTTGTCTAATAGGAATATATCGTCACAGGTGCAATACAGCAAATGATTGTAAGCAGGCTCAATTCACGATTTCAAGACAAAAAAAAGAACAAGTGTCACTTCACTCTTCCCTCTCTTGTCTTGCCTGCATTGGCATCGAGTGTTTTCTTTTACCCTCCCATTTTTCTCTTGCGCTTTCTCCCTCCCTCTCCCTCCTGCTCTCTCTCTCTCTCTTTTCTTGCCTTTGAACTCTGTCATTGCATACGTATACCACTGTGTTCGATAATATACTCCTTCCGTAGTGATGTACGCACGATACGCTATGCCAATACGATCGCAGTTCTAAACTGCATCTCATCATAGAGTATTACCATCATCATGATTTTCATCGCCAGCAACCGTATACAGAGTGAAATATGTTTGCACATATGCAACAGCACGCAAACACACATGAAAGGAGGAAACAAGTTGATCCTTCTACTGTTGTATTGTATATGCATGAGCACATCGATGTACATAGAACAAAGTCATCGTGTCATACAATAGAGTTGTTCGATTTTAAGAAGCAAAAGTAATAATATGACCGAAAAGTTTTCTAGTATGCATTTTCTTTTCCTACTTAGGTCTTTTCTGACATCGTACCAATTAATTTCATGACAGTATTCTAGATATAAATATTATTTATCTTTTCTTCTGCCTCCGTAGCTTTTTTGTGTATCTATTATTATCAATGTCCTTGTAAAGTTTTCTTCGAACAGATTGACTTATTCACATATATTGGTGTATAAATCTTTTGTGTCTTTTCAGTTTATTTTAATTTCAGTTTAAATGTATATATTTGTTCAAAATTTGTTCAAAATTATTTCTAAATCCGTAGAAGTTGTTATTTTATGAGTAATACACTTGAAATTTTCAAGTTTTGAAGTACATCGCAACGAAGAAAGGCTTCAAATTAATTTACAAGAATTGAATATATTATGATGATGGTGCGAGGAAAAGATACGCAAAATGTCAAAATGTATATACCTTACCAATCAAAGTTCTAAGCACTCACTATTTTCCTTTCTTCTGTTGTCGATCTTATTCTATTTACTCAAGGATTTACATTGCGTATATGAAACGTCTCTATTGACTTGTCAATACTTGAACAATACCAATCGACTCACTTTGCCGGGTAGGATCTGTTTTACGAATTATTCTCCAATCAACCTTCTTGTTTGATTTTTTTGTCGTCGACGACTTTCTTGTTGCGCCACATAACATATTGAAATGAAGCACCATTTACCAATTGCGAGTGATATATGATATGACAATGATAATGGTGAATGAAGAAAAAATGCTCATGTCTTTAGTAGTTATGCATGATGCTGATCGGTCGATCGATATCAATATTCATTGAGCGCGACGATGAGAGCAGAGAAATAGAGTGAGAACAAGAAAAACGAAGAAGAACAAGAAGGCGGAGTAAAGGTCATTGTCAACACAATCTCCGCCTATAGCATGTTGAGGTATGAATGAATGAATGAATGAATGAATGACTGAATAAAAAAATGAAAGAAAAGAAAAGGTGTAAGAAGTGAAGAAGAAAGAAGCTCAGTTACGTATGTATGTATGTGTATGCGCTTCTTTTCTCTCAAATGCGAGAGTCCTTCGACAATTGCGACTGATCGACGAAACAATAATCACGACATTGATTGCATCTTGTTTCTGTGACTAATTGGGATGAACAACACCATTAGTGTGCATTGTTGTTTATCACATAGAAAAAAAAATTGTTCCTTCGACGGAGAAAAAGAATATCTTATCATCGAACGTTGACAATAAAGGCAACAAAAACTGTAGTTATTGTGTAGCTCTCTTTTTTTTTGGTTCTGTTATTATTTTGAATCTATACATAGGGAAGACGTATACAATCGTTTTGAAACCACCCGCAGACTAGACAACGAGAAACAGAATTGTATGGCTTTTAGCTGAAAGAACTATGGCTAGAGATAAAAGAATACGTTGGGCGCTATTGATGCTGTCGTTTTTCTATATCTATCAATACTTATAATGAATCATTTTAACAACAACTTTGTAATACGACATTATGTTATTAATGAGGAAAAGAAGAAAAAAAAAATCTAACCGTGGAAATAAATACTGTTTTTTTTCTTGTGTTTGCTTGCTTCATATACTCTATTTCATATGACGGTATACTAGAGATAATAACTATTTACACTTGTCGACCATTGTAAACAACAACAGTAATAAACAGTGTCGATGAAATACTATATGCTAACGATACTAATCATTTTCTAAGACCTCAAAAGTATTTGATGGTATCTGTTTACTAAATTCATTTGGTTTATCATTTAATCTGTTCAAACAAATCCCATGGCTTTCTGTATTTAGTTGTTCTTTCTGTTCCTAATCTAAGATACATATTTGTCATGAAAGAAAGTTTTTTCTGTTTTGTGTCTATACTTATAATGCATGCAAATAAATAATTCAACATTTAACTCACGTCGGAACGATGAGTGAATTTGAGAAAAGAAACACAAAGAAAGAAAACAAATGCATGCTTTTTTAGTGCTCCGTGCACTTCTTATATGTACATAATATTTTAAAACATGTAAATGCATGCATTAGTCTTGTTTTTAACAAGAAAATATTATGCATATACGTCTCGACATTTCTTTTCGCGTATGTGAAATCGAATCACAAAGAAGAAGAAAAGAAAAGATATTGCACACAAATAGATCATGTTTATTCTCTCGAACTCACCAAAATCACCAAGAGATGAAGATATCGCATTTTTACCAATATTACCAAGGGTTGTACGTCGTCTATGATGCTGATTTGAAGAAGCACATGTACGCAACCATAATAAAGGTAATGAACGATATTTAGCCAGACGATGTTCCAACGGAGATGAACGAGAAGAATTCATAGGTGTCGTAGGAGTATTCATTGGTATCACTGTAGCAAATGATGGTGACGGCTCAAGTGTAGCTAAACGATGACTCCAACTCATTGCTTAAATTACTTTTCTATTCGATAATCTAAGTAGTAAGTATTGTATACAAATGCATATGCATATATCTACACATATCTTGCACAGATGAAAATCATGTCGAATAGAACTTACAACTATGAATAAATAAATATATATATATATAGGAAACTGATTCTAGGCACTGACACCATTCAGCGCATCGTGTCGTATCTAGTTGAAGGTTAGCACTGCTAGTAGTATAACACAACTGCTGACATATGTGTAGACTTTACCATCGCCATCATAATCATCCTTATCGGCATAATCACAACGCACCATAATTATGATGCAAGATCAAGTTGTTCGGATGTATAAAGAATGTAAAAATGCCTGACTATATGAATGCACGTCTTTCCTTTTATACTGTCTATCTTGTATTGAATCTGTATAGAATGTTGAAGCGTACGTAACAAAAAAACGACGCTGTGGTTTTGGAGTAGTAGAAAAAAACAACAACACAATACTCGTAGAAGAGTAGGGAGTGGGAGACAAAAAAGGCAGAGTAGATGAATGCAAATAAATCACTCACTACTACCACTACTAATACTACTGTCCCTACTACCATCATCTCATGCAGGCGACATAAACCATGAAAAAACGATGGCGTACAGAGAAGAAGAGAAAGAATGAGTGTGTGCCTCGTTTTCATCCTTGCCTTTTTCTCTTGGCATAAAGCGAATGATAAAAGTAAGGTGCCAATGGGCCGCTAACCAGACTAATTGAACATCAATCATATTACACACTGTCGATTATTATACAAATTTGTTCTACACCACCACATACACTTATTGATGTATAACCTTCAATCTTTCTTATCTACTTTCACCAATACAAGTCATAGTTGATTATCATACAATATATAATATGTTTTGCGCGTATCTCTTTTTTTCTTTTCTTTTTGTTTCTTTCAAAAAGAAAAAAGACAATAATATTAACCAAAAAAGCGAATATCAACCTCAGCTGTTGCCGGTCTGACCAAATATCGACTTCTTTTTTGTCTGTACAACTGATGATCTTATCACATCATAAATACTCCATTTTTAGATGTCAATACAGATTAACACAGATACGAAACGAAGAGTAATTCGACTAAACTTACAAATAGATGAATATTGATGACATGGTTGTTTTCGTTCACAACGATGTATAGATGGTGGACTTGAAGGTAAACTATTAATATCAACAGTCGTGACTGTTATTGGAATATCTTATAAAATATAAATAAATTATTTTACAATTAATTATTCAATCAATAAATTTTTCCTTTGGGAATAAATGACAGTAACTTATTACATTCATGAATATGAATCGAGGAGAACGGCATAGTGAAGAAAAAAAGGCGCTGATAGGGTTAATCGACAGTTGTCGACGATAAGACTTAAAACTATGATGATAATCGATTAAGATGTGCATGGATATTTCTAGCATGAGAATCCTTAAGTATCTCGATATAAACAATAGTATGATGTCGCTGTCTTTTATTCCTTTTTATTTTAATGTCTAAGGATTTCATCAAAGATGATGATGTGCCAACAAGAAATTAACACTTTGGCAATTAATAGAATTAATCTTCAGCGTTATTAAATAAATAGTAATCGAATCGTTTTCTTCTATTTTTTTTCCTCTAATAAAAATAAATGAGAGACATTTTAATTTACCTGGGTCTTGGTGGTCAGAAGACGACGGAATGGTTTCAGTTTTATAGGTTTCATCGGTTATTACTGATGATGATGTTGGTGGATTTGTACCATCTTCGGTTTTTAAACAATTTATCTTCCAAACAGGCATTTAAAATGGCTTGTAACTATTCGATAATTGATTAACACAAAGGAAAAAGTTCTTTCGTTTTGATAGCGTCTATATTCAATTTGACAAATGACACAATCAACTAACTATTACCACCATGGGCCAATGCAAACCATAGTAGTTACAGTGTACGACGTTGATATAGAAAGAAGTAAAACGAGAAGTTGTGACGATGACAGCGACGTTGTTTGGTCTAATATATACATCTCTTGCTGTGTTATTCGCGTGCGAGTATGTGTAAAAAAAAGGCCAGTTGATGTCGCGTCAATGTTTGATGGATAGAAAGGAGTTATAGCAAGCTTATATGTATGTATACGCACGAAATGTATGTACAACAATTTGATGTTGTCTATGCAGCTTATATGTATGTGTTGTGTGTCGAAATATCAAACCAATATTCATATACAATCGTTTGGTGTGTACATATATGTAGATCTCTTCGTCTTCTTTTTTTTTGCGAATACAACACTACTACGACAACGAACAATAATCAAATGAATTAAAAATTGACGATGATGCGAAGAAGGAAGAAGAAAAAGAAAAAGAAAAAAAAACTTGAAAAGAAAGAGAATTGTATGATTGACACTGTAGATCAAGGCAGTAATGAGAACAGCGGAAGCCGTTTCAGATTAACATTAAGAAAGCAACAGAGAGTTTTCTCATTTTGCCCTTCGTTAATGTTTAATACAAATCAAATGAATACATTTTGTTTCATTGATTTATTTCATTCAATTTACGTTTATATCCTAAATACGTTTGATTCTTCGTCGACATGACAGACAATACTTTCATTTGATATCGCATGATATCAGATCAAGATAAAACATCGATAAAAATTTGTTTTTTTCCTTCTTTCTTTCTCTCTCTCTCACATTCTTCAAGAACTATTCGAGGAATTCTATGTATTTAAGTTTCTTCGTTTTGTTTGTAGACACAGTAAACTATTGGTTAAGAAATCTGATGGTGAATTATATTCGTTAAAAATTACATAATCGAGAAAATTTTTAAGCGTGATTATGAAACCTTAGAAACTATCATTCTATCATTTTGATTTATTCGCAATGCAAAACGAAAAAGAAACGATTGGTTACATGCGATGTGAAAAATTCATTCGTATTACAAGAGAAGTTTAAAATAATTACTTGTCTCCAAGGAATAGATTAAATATGCTTAACATTTATTAAAGGAACATATGAAATAGTTTTTTCAATTATAATAAAATATTTCTCATATACATCTCATATGGAGAGAAAAAAGTGATAAAAACTATTGTGTTAAATTAGTATATATATACGCTAGTAGTTTCAATTACTTTCAAAATACGAATAGAAAGGAAGAAAAAGAAAATCACATAACTATCTGTTAAACAGAAGTAAACAGCAGGAGACATTTCGGCTTTATTATTTTTGTTTTGAAATAATTCTTTTCGATAATGGTCATTTAATTGTAATTAAATTTCTACTCCACCGTTTATATCATACTTATTGATATCATATGAAAGCTATTGCTATCAACAACTGAGGTCATTAGATGAAGTATTCAAAGCATGTTTTTTGTTATTATAAGTGTTCAAGAATCATCAGTTTATACGGGTAACGACAGTAATGCTTTTGAATGATACTTATCATTGTTTGTTTTCTCATATACAGGAGCTATGAATTCATATTTATTAGTAATAACAAAAAACAATCATGTCCTCTTTTGTCAGTGCACGATGCTGAAAGCTGAAGCTGTCTTTGTTCAACAATATCTCTGACTGTTTAATATAATAACAAAGAAGCAGTTTACTTTTATGATTTAGTAAATCATCCGAATAATCTGAGAATACAGAATTAATGAAGCAATTATAGCCACAAGACATGTTTTTTCTAAAGCTTATTAGAGGTTGTTTGGGTTGCTTCTTTGCGGCGTTTTCTGCTAAGAAGAATTGATAGATGCCAATGGCTAATGCCAATCCATTACTGTTCATTGAATTGTAAATGTGAAGTTTTTTGAATTTTCATTTGATTATAAGTAAATTATTGAAATAGAAAATCGATGGTAATAATTAAACAGAGTAACGCTGTTGTTTAAATCATACGACTAGAAATAGAATTGTTCTTGTATTTTATAACAAAAATACAATTAACTGATTCTCACTTCTGAATTTTATGACAGAAATCAAGTGAAAATAAACAATTATTATTAGTATCATATATATATATATACTTCTCTACGAATTTTAACATGTGTAAATGAGATACTGGCAGTGAAATATGATTATAATACTTTTATAAATTTTAATTAAGTGGGTGAACGTCTAATGATGCAGACTATTTTATGCATTATGTTCGAAATTAATATTTTTCTGTAGTCGAAATGTCTTCGAAGTACTCAAAGATATCAGATAACAATACTGGGTGTTTGATTTTTTTTAATCTAAGATTTAATCATTTGAAGCATCGAGAAACATGATGTATTTAACATTTTGTAGTATTCATATAGTTTGTTGTTGCGAGAGCAGGATTATAGTTCTTATAGATTGTGGATCTTTAGAAATATATTTTCTGATAAAAATGAAAATCAATTACTGTTAATAGTTCTGCAAAAGAAATTATTTTATAAAATTCATAACTCATTAATGTCATCGTGGTTTGACAAGATTTTTTTGTTCAAAGTACGATTTGTTTGGTACATTTTTCAATTTGTTAAGAGAAACGTTGACCAACGAAATCAGCTTACGCGTGCAATGACATATGGATTGGTATAGGTCATGAATAGGAAAAAGAAAAGTGCACATTTTGGTTTGTTAATTACTTCCTACAACTATAAGTACATAGAACAAAGAGATGAAAGAAAAAAACTTGCGTATGTTCATATTTCATTATAACCGAAAAAACGAATGCAAAGCATTAATACTTTTAACTGATCCGGATAGTTGGTAGTCTATTGAATTATCAACGAAAAAGAAATAATCACATATTTAATTTATATAGTGAACATTCATTTAAAGAAGAATTTCCTTTCATCTGTTTTTTTAATAAAGAAAGAAAACTAAATTTTAATTACAATTGGATGGCAGTGAACAAAAAGTAGGTCTGGCGAATACTAATTAATGCAATTTCTATATCAATATTTTAACTTTCATCAATTAACTTAAGAAGATCCGAATCGTCGATTCAGATTGCGTATGTTCGATAATATTCAAAATGATTCTTGATAACAAAACTAAAATAACTATTAAAGTTGTAAATATTCTCAGCATAATCGCTTGGGAAAACTTATAGTTGTTCTCTTATGCTTATGGTCTACTCAATAATATCATAAACAGATAATCGCACAGATTCATTTTATGAAATCAACACAGCTTACAATTCAAAAAATCACCATGAAGCTTGTTTTGCTCCAACCATATCTTAGATAAATACGTGAAAATAATGTATTGGAACACACAGATACAATCGGAATTTTACACACATATAGTGAAGTGAATTCAATGCATGATATTTTATGTGTCGACGGTCTAATGAGAATTCTTCCACTGAAGATTAATGAGAATCATTCCGAAGTATAAAAAAACAAATACATGCTAAAATAATATTGCTGCAGTAATGATGATTGATTTGGAGTAGTCATAAATTATCTTCGGACATTAACAGTAGTAGGTGTTTGAGACATTTCTTTTTGAAGATGTTTTGATGGCAATTGACAACATCGATGAGTCACTTCTTGTATCCTTTGATGATACTTATGGGTACTTGAATAGTTTTATTTTTGAATAGCCCATAAGCTTTTTCACACATTTATAAGCACTTCTATGTGTCCTGTACTTGATAAATTCAACTTATAATGTTGCTTCTTATGATTCAACATCAAATATATTTATATTTACAATAGCTAAAAGAAATAATAACTAAGGTTAAAAGATTTTCATATTAACGAATGAGTTCACCTTTGCATTACTGAAATTTACAAGAGAAAGATTTTGCCATTTTGTTCTCTTTTCAAGACTCGGGACACATGTTTGATGTTTCAAATGAAAAAATCGTTAGAAGAAAATAATTCTTCGTACCACCAAGTTTATTGAAAGAAAATCGTTCGTACTTTCTTTTATTCGGTCTAGAAATGATCCAATTTGATTTAACATAGTGTTGACGACGTCCCCGTACATGTATCTACATAGGAATTCTAGATAAAATCCGCTAATTTAGATAGAGATAATGATATACCCATAAAAATTTGGTGCATTCAACAGAAATTGACAGTGAACATACTGATAACTAAATCCTGTCAATGTATTTTGATTGTTTATTGTTCATATCATTATGAAAATTCTTTTTTCCTTGTTCAAATAAAGACGGTTTTGTTTTATCTCTACAGAACTAAGAATAAAATATACAAATCAATTCAAAAAAGTATTATTGTGAGAAAGGGAATTCATTAGCATTATCAATTTTCTTAATCTTCTCGAGTTTATGAAATGATCATTTTCTATTGCATACATCATTTCTTGCGAGCATACATATTTTGTATTTATATTTTTTTATGATTCTATTGAATAAACGATTGAAAATGGTCGGGATTTTCAAGCAATTAAAAAATGCATTTTCTTTATCTCTCAAATGACGCTTGAGACTTATTTTTAAAGGCTTCAGTTGATAGGCGATATATCTCACATGAATACAAACAAAATGTTTCATCAATGATGAAAAATATGGTTGTGAACTGTCTTGATGTTTAAATCCTGAGTCATTGAATTTAAATTCTAGAAACGGGAAAGGCCTTCAGATGTTAGAAGCAATGCGATAACAACAACAACTATTTGTCTTGATTCTAAATAATCGAAAAACTCTGCGTTTGTCAACTGAGCTATTATAATTAAAATCATTTTTAAAAGTATACAATTGCTCAGTATAATCTTTTCAAATTATCACCATACTCTCAATAAAAACAGACAAAGTATGAATTCATATTAAACATCGATAAACTAGGGTCATTTTGTTCAGTCACGACCATAAAAGAATGCATTTTTCTTTCTATTCAGTTTAGGTATATTTATGCAAAAGAAGAGAGACTTAATTACATTAGCCAGTCTGATAAAAATCTGATCGCTAATAGACAAGCCGGAATATTGAATACGCTTCTATCAATCTATGTAATTAAACATGATTAACCTTGTCTGGATATTTGACCGAATCTGTTCCAATAAAAACTTAACCCGTTTGCAACGAACACCAGCGAACGATGCATATATCATATTCTAATAAAGGTCTACTACAGAAACTAAGCATGGCATATCACACAGTTCGGAAAAAATACAATCACCTAATGAACTAATAAAAACTAATGAGAAAAAAAAGATGTTTGGGTCATTCAATCTAAACGAATACATACATATTGATTCGACACGATGAATTCATTGAATATCTTGATTCATTAGAAAGCATCTAAATTCTTACTTACTGTGAATTTCATAAAATATTAAAATACTTCAAATTCTTTTGTTCCTATATCTACGTTTTATTCATAGCACGTACTTTACCAATTAGCATTATCTCAACTAATATCTATGCAAAAATGCAATATATCAATATCGATAGGGTCATGACGTATTCGTTTTTCTTCCTTGATTCATGATAAGGTTTTCGCTGATAGCTCATACATATAATAGCTGTGTTTTCTCTATCCATGGAAGGAGTACAAAAAAAAACCCTACACAATATTTATATCGTGTCTTCAATCCATGGAAAGAAAATACAATGAAATCAAAGTCTCTCATTCATATTCAATTTTATTAAAATTATCATAGAAACTTTGAAAATGGCAGCTGTACAATCAAACATTAGTTTGTTTATTAGTCGTATTTGATGCACTAGCATTGAGACTGAGAAGTTCTTTAAGTTCAGGCATAACTACTGATCGATACTTCTTTTCCAATGTTACCATATATTCGATTGCATTACGCATGGA
The DNA here is from genome assembly GCA_900239685.1 of Rotaria macrura. Taxonomy (NCBI): domain Eukaryota; kingdom Metazoa; phylum Rotifera; class Eurotatoria; order Philodinida; family Philodinidae; genus Rotaria; species Rotaria macrura. Next base: position 105,975 of record OENT01000311.1, read on the forward strand.
AAAACCTCGTATTTGATGACACTAGAAAAATAAAAGACTCGCACATCAAATCTAGAAGCATATCATTTTCTTTGAAATTAACCTACCTTGAGAAACGGTAGTAAGTTTCTCAATGAATGTTGATATATAATATCTTGTTGTAGATGACGAAGAAGTGCAACACAAAAATAAACTTGATAATCAATACCATAAAGTATGCATACACAAATATATGTTATAATTTCAGGCCAATCTAATACAGACCAAAAACATTGTTTCGTCCAATGTACAACCATCTTTAGCAAAAAAATCAAAATAAGTTTTCGGATGGTGTTTTCGGAAAATAAATGAAAACAGTAACTTACATGAGAAATAGCAAAACCAGACATGCGAAAAGTAGCAAATATTGGTGCCATTTCTTGCTCAACAATTAATTCGACACAATGACCAACACCAACATAGACAGGATGTAAACCATTTACACTCATTTCATTACTTATGAATGGCTACAAGGAAAGAATGCAAATATAATCGGTTTGTTTTCTACAGTTAGACAATATCTACTGTATTAAAGAGACGCGAATGCCAAAGAAATCCAGCAGGTAACAGCAATGAAAATGTTCGTAACCAACGCCATGATCGTACATCATCACAGCCCATCAAAAGAAAAATACTTGTCGCAAACCAATCGAAGCCAGGATAAGCATCGGATAATGACGTATAGTCTAAGAAAACAAGCAAACACTAATGTCTGAACGATCTAACTTAGAGAACTAATCACTATTCGAGTTGTTCAGGATGACATTTTTCTCTCTTTTCAATACTAAACTCCAACGGTTTGTCTCAATCGAGATGTTAATAAAGTTTTGATGAAATCATCTAAACGATCGAATGGACGAGTTGATTTCAGTTCTTTTCATAGCTCGTACTCTTTGATCTCTGTACATGGCTTCAATAATGACTATTGCATCATAGAAAAGTTTCGACAACTTCAGTCATATAAATTCGCAATAGTGGAACGGCTTGTGATTTCATCGACAGTCGAAACTGAAACTCAACTATGATGAATATTTGTGCCACATAACTGTCAAATTAATGCGATCCTTAAAAATCTATTCTATGCATTTAATTTTGACTTAAGATGATGAACAGAACGGAAATACCAATATATCTACACTTGCAGATAATTCTAAACTATACGGTGTTAATAAATTCAAACTAAAGTTCTCGACAACATTCTCATATTTGTTTTCTACCTAATATATTTCCTAGTACACTAATGAAAAAAAGTTGATCTTTTGTGTACTACATTAGCGTGATTTGTCATTTCTGGGGCATGCGGCATCTTCGATAAAAGAAAGTGTTGCAACGAAAACTTCTTGGCGATTTATTCTGAATAAAGCCAATGCAACCGAAGTATTTGGAAACAACTATACTTGAAATAGTACGAGATTTCATACCTATTAGTCATCGAATCATTTCTTTCATCTTAACTTATTTGAAGTTGGTGACCTTTTTCTTGGTTCGGCCCGTTTTCTCTTACTCTCATACTATTATCGGGTCTCCCCAATCAAATTTTTAAAATGAAATTCNGCTAACGTAGGATTAGTTGATGTTGTTACAGTTGTTTTATTACTTGCATTTGGTGATGTTGATAGCATTGGTATTTTTTGCTTTAAATGTGTTTTAAGCGCTTTCAGTAGTCGGACAAGATTTTGATGACCTCCATTTTGATCTTGTACAAGTCCAATACGACTACCGTAACTAAAAGTATCAAGGCTGCATGAACGAAAATAGAAGATCATGGAGATTCAGATAACAAACGCTAATGCTTTATTGACACCAAGTTCTTGTATTGCATTTAGTGCACTTGCAGATGATAGTTTTACTAGATCAGCTTCTATAGTTGAAAAATGGAAACAAAGCAAAGAATTGCTAAATGATCTTAATTAGATTTGTCTATCAATCATCACATCAACCAGGTGAATTGATAAAAATAAGAGGGTGTCTTCGTGAGGAAATAAGGGGAGAAAATAAATAAATGGTGCATTGTGTCCTAGAAAGAACAACTCATTTCAAATTTACCGAGATGACGACGCATATCTGACAACACATAAGTAGAAAAAAATTTACTTTCACAAGTAATCAATTAAGGGAAAAATGTTGGTACAAAATTAAAGTTGAACACGCATGCAATTGTTTTTCAGTTTAAGAATAAAATCATGATATTGATGATTGTATGCGTTTGACTTACTTTGAACAGTAATCGAAGAAGAAGATGAATCTCGAGATGAATTAAATGTAACATCAATATGAAGTTTATCATGTATATCAACAACAGCATCAAGTAAATCCGCCATAACTAAAATATCAATAATTTAAAAATCATTTCTTTTTCACAATCGATTTGAATTCGTAATGTACGTGAAAGTGGTAGAGATTCTTGTGTTGATTGACGAAGTGTAGAGATGAATAAATGACGGCATTTATTTAACCAACGATCATCAAGTCGATCTGGTCGAGAACTTCTCACGAGACGATGTAACTCAGTCTCTTCTAGAATGTTTGAAAAATTTCTTTTAAGACATGATTAATTCGATTTCGAAAACAAACTTATTCTAGTCACTATTTCTAAGACATTTTATGGTAAAAATTAAGAAAATTAAGAGTTGAAAAAAGCATCTGATATGTTTCTTATCAAATTGGACCACAACAATGTTAGAAAATATATCGTATAATATTTTTTTCATAACTCTCTCGAATGAGAAGGCATTTTTTATTATTTGGTAGAAGATGTTTTTATTCCGATACTATACTGAAAACATGAAAATGGTCACGGATTTGTAAAGCAACAAGGACGATGATGACGACAGCTTTTCATAATAAATACAGTGACAGCCGTGCTATGGCGACATGTTTATTTAACAACATGATGGCAACAGCTTATTTTTTTGAAGGTCATTTGAAAAACTGTTTGAATACACACGAAAGATCATGCTTCACGCACGTATCGATGTCAAGGATTAATTTTTGACTTGATTAGACTCATCATTTCCTTCAGAAAAATATATCATTTGAAAATGAAACATCAACGTTCAGTATCGTTCTAAAATTCATACGATTGGTTCGCATGACAATTTGCTTTTACCAGTTTTTGCATTTGCTGCTGCTCCATAACTTGCTTTTATGATATAGAACTCAGGTATTGGACTAGTACCAGCAAATAGAGGTATTGATGTGAGTAATGTTAAATCATTCTCATTTAATGTCCATGGTGGCATATTTTTCTCTTGCGATCCACCTAGTAATTCTGCATTGACAAGCACATGATTACGGGCTAAACTTAATTGATCTAGAATGATATTTCCTCCAGATTCCATTTCGGCTTGTGACACTCTTAATTTTTCAATATAACTGTATTTCACTTCAAGCATTAGTTGAACATCTAAATCCGATTGCATTATTGATAATAGTCTGAAATAGGAATATGGTAACATTTGTTTTCTTCAAAGTTTAGTTCATACCTTAGTCCAGTAGTATGCGTATGTTCATAACATAAGAGACTTCGAACACCACTATCATCACTGACAAAAGATATTCGTTCAAGTAAAGTCTAAAATGAGACGAGAGACAAGCGAATCGATGTTTGCTCTCGTGGAAGAATATCAAACGTGAAATCATACGAGAAGTGTACATGGTTTAGGATTTTTATCGACATTATGCGGTGTTGATGGTTCACTATTGTCTGTCGATAGTAATTCATAAGCAGCGGAAAATGATGAAACCAACGAAAGAAGACTTAACAATGGCTAGAAAGAGAATATCATGGATGCAATAAACAAAGACTAGAATTTCTTTCCTCTGCTCATCAACTGTACTTTTAAAGCAAATCGACTAATAGGGTCAGATGGAAAACGTCGTGGAAATACACTTGTTAAATCATCAGGAACATATTCCAATTCGCTCCAAAGTAGATCAATTAAATATTCAACAAAGCCTATTGGTTTTTGCACATAGAATACAATGAAAAATTCAAAAAGACATACCAGTCAATATTATAGAGCATACCTGAAAGATCGAGACGTGCAACGACAGCTGGTGTATTAGCCATTTGTGACAGTAGATAACCATAACCATACTGCTCCAATTTACCGACTTGAACTTTTGATCGCCAACGCTCATCAATATAGATCACACATTCGGGTAAAAATCCAGTTTGTGTTAAAAGTAACATGCCTATTTAAAAACCAACGGGTTACAGATTCCAAAATACATTGTTTTCAAAGTAATCAACAACAACAGTTGAATAACACTTCTATTGTGTCAATACTATCGAAGATAGAATTTCTAGAATCTATTGATAGAGGCACATGCTTCGACAAGAAACATTGAATTCTTGTTAAAGCCAATAAGCTATGTTACACACCTGATAATCTACTCTGCAATGAATAAGGTCGAACAGTTTCTCAAATACTTTGATCTTTTCATAATTCTATGTGCACAAAATACCCAAGTAAAAAAAATAAAAATATCGATTAGAATCATACGATTTCAGTCAATAATTTTAGCAGTAATAATCATAGCAAAATCAAATTTTAATTGATTATTTCAATTATTCCGATTATAATCTATTTTTAGTCGACTTTTTCGTGATTGTTTGAACAAAATTTTTTTTACACGGGTAAAATATAGATGTATATATCTGTAGGAGAACACAAGTCGTTAGGATCGAGTGACTGACTGAACTTCATAGAAAGATATTGATGATTTTCCAAGCGTTTGCTTGAAACTGAGATTGATTGCACAAGATGATGATGAAACAAATGACAAAAGAACTGAAGAAAAAAACGACGAGGATAATCGATTACAAATTAGATGAAAAAGTATTTCTCTCATGGGAAGACACTCACACTTTCATCGACATTGATCGTACCTCGAAACCCAACATACATACAAGATATTGCAATTTATTTGGTTCTTTGTCAAGTTTACAATTCTATGAAAGTGTCTAACAATCACTTTTTAAATCCTGTTCGGATTCACTTGTGAAAATTAGGATCTGTGCATGATATTACCGTTGACAAGTTTTCAGAAAAATTATATTCGAACCAATAGTAAAAATTGAAATTTTGACCGTTTATTACGTTTTCTGGCGAGTTCGTATCTCCATTCGAACATGAAATCTAAGTCAAAAAATAAAAACAAGCCTATTACCTTTAGGTGTTGCAGCAAACAGCAGCAAGTTATCGAGTAATGTATCTTTCCATGGCAAAACATTACGACTCAATTGATCTTCAGATTCAGCTGATGGACTTCGATTCAACGATGGTGAACCACTCCTTTCCATCTTTAACCAGTCATAAACAATGCAAGAAGAAACATTAAAACTAATTCTTTCCTATATTTTCATATGTATATGTTAAAATGTAACCTCAATTTTAAATGCTTCACCGAGTGTCTTATGTAATTGCGCCCGTTTGATAACGAGTAAACCGGATGTACGTGAATAGATTAATCGGCATACATAGATGAATTCAGATAAAAGTACTGTTGGCATAAATGAATATGATGTTGTTAATGACAGATCTGGTGTTATTAAACTTAATCGACTACTTGTATATTGCGATAGTATTCGTTTAACATAGGCAACAATTACTGATGCTGGCGATCCTCTGAAACAGAGCAGTAGCATGAAAAACCATGTAATATAAAAGACAACCCTTCTAAGTTAATATTTACGCATTTGCTGATACTGGTGCACGTATGAGATATTGATAACCAATATCATTTGATGCCATGGCAGCAAGTAAATCGGCAAGACCAATGAGACCATATTCATGAACAATATTGTTATTTGATCGTAAGTAATCATTAAACACTTTTTTTGATCCGAGATATTGTTTTACTGGTTTGACCAATGTTTCAAACAAATCATCACTGCACATTAATGGACCACATGTATCGGATTCGAGGCAAAGTCTCTTAAACAATTGACAACATAAAGACGAAGCTGCTTCTATATGAAAAACAATAATAACGCATGAGTTTCTTTATCTTGTTGATTGGTTTTTGTTTTACTTCCACTATTGGCTGCAAACATAATTTGAATAAATACGCGAAGAATATCTTTAACGTGAACTAATGGAAAGAAAAATTGGAAGTAAAATAATGGATATTGTTGGTGTTTGTTGTAAATAGAAAATTTACTTTGTTTATCATTATTGATCATAAACGGAAATACTACTTGTCGTGCTTGCTTTGAACAAACAACATGTTCGAATAACGAAAGCGAATGAATAAAATGCACATTAGCGAGTTCAAGTCTCGTATAGTGCGATGAACTAGCTGGTACTGCTGGTGGTGGAGGAACTGGTTGTGGAAAAGACATCGAGGGTGATACAAAATTTGAAAGAAAAGATGGTGCTGATGGTGGGCCAGTAGCCGATGTTACCATCGATCGGGTGCTACCATCCGATGACGCCGTACCTAAAATATTATATATTTGATGTATCCATTGTACTTTTGTTGTTTGCAAAGAAAATTAGTAATCTAATTCTACCAATAGGTCTTTTGCGAATGCCTGATGAATATAATGAATTATCATTTCCATCATTTCCCATATGCATCTGTGAAGAATGTGTATTAGCATAATTAACGATCGATTGATACGCATTTATTAACTAGATAAAAATTAATNAAATCAAGTCAAATATGTTGGAAACAAAGTCTTTGTCAAAGAGATTCCGATTTCAATTAACGTTAAAATAAAGAAGTCAAAATCGGTATTGAATTCTACGAACGTGTATCTGATGTATTCTAGAACTATGATTCAACTTTTCTAACTATTCATTATCATTAGCACAATTGTACATAGCCTTGTCAAAATTTTTAATGTTATGATAGTTCATACGAAAACATGAGCATGAACTAATTTTAATTAACTCAATCGTAAGAACATAGGTCCAGACATTTTAATCACATTTACGATCGTGAAAAACCGTTACTGAACCAAGCGAACAGAAGTAAGCGATGTTCAAATGCAATTATTGATGGGTCTTGCCCAATAAATTGTATCTCTTTGGATCTGTATTCAAAATTTTTAAATCTTCATCGACTTCAGCGATTAGGTCCCGTTTCGTCGAAAAGTGAAACTCGATCAGAAGAGAGAGAGATGATACGTCCTGTTTAGTTAGATTTTAATAAATCATGTTAGCGAAAGGTAGTGCATAATAATAGCAAGTATTTTCTGACAACAGATTATTGGAGACCAGTATTAGGTACAAATAAAAAAGATACATGTGAATACTGAAAATTATCAATGATTTAAGTTGTTTTGCAACGTTTAGTTGAAACAATATGCAGCAAGGATTTTGTCAGTTAAATAAATAGTGCATTTATAGTGAGCTCCTTTTTTCGATCCCATATATATATAAATTTCTCAAAGGAAGCATCCCTACGATAGTTTAAAATAATTCTAATCAGTTTAGTTAGAAGATACTTGTTTTAAACAATGACAGCAATGAAGCTAGTGGCTTTGATTCTGATTTTTTTTGATTATAGTTTGATTTTTCGACGAAACAGGAACAATGGAAATTTTACTTTCGACTAAACGTGAACACTCAAGAAGAGGTTCTAATAAATTTTTCGACGAAACGAGGAAATCAATTAATGTTTCGACGAAAAGGGAATGCAACGACTTCAGCTACTGCCCCTTGAAAAAAAGCAAGTTATGGAAGATTTCAGTCGATTATAATCGGATTTTCCTGCACCATGATCCAAATTATAATCGATTGAAATCCTCGAAGCCAACGATTATTTGTTTTTAATCAAACAATTATCTTAAAAATCCGGTGAAATTGTGATTTAAATCGTATTAAATCCAGATCTTATGATTTCAATCATGTATACATGATTTTAATCAAAATTTTATCGGATTTGTAAGATTATTGTTTGATTAAAAATCAAATTGTCGTTGTTTGCGACGATTTCAATCGATTATAATTTGGATTTTAGTGCAGGGAAATCCGATTATAATCCACTCAAATCTTCTGTGATCCAATATTTATTCACTGGGTAGGAACTTTGTACAATGAGAAAAAATTCACTTTATCTCGCATACACGAAAGGTCTACAGCAGTCAACTTTCACAGAATATCACGAAAAACAAAGCTAGCAACGAACCATCCATGTACGAAACCAGTTAGCCTCTGGATCGATTAATGCGACAAAGTGAAGTGGAAGTATTCGACCACCGTTTGGCTCCGATAGGATTGAACCGAACGAGAAGAGACGTACAGTTTCATTGATGATGTGTTCAACATGACTAAAGTATCATATTTGAGTTTTGTTATAACGAAAGAAATCAGTATTTGACGAGAAGACAATAAAAACTTGTAAAACCTTTCTGAATATCTCATCCAGTATTTTGTTGTTTCTTGAAGAAATTCAAGTATAAGGCGTATCTAAATGAATACAATCCAACCAGAGTTGTGTGATATAGAATAATATGGTGAATTATAACCTGTTTGAATTTCATTTCAACAATCGAATGTTGTATATCAAGTGAAATAGCACTAGGTTGTAGTTCAGATGTATTCGCTGATGAAAACCAATGCACTAAATGATCGACTGGAAAAACAACGCAAAGAAAGTTCTCCATCAGATGGAAACTACCAATGATGAATCTAAATTAGTTACCAAGATTTGTGAGTGTTTCACAAACAACACTCATGTTTGCAGCTGCTAGTAAACGTGAATGTAATGTCAGACATGCCATCTGAAAATAGTTCTCTTCGAAATTTTCAAAATACGAAAACTTTAGGTGAAAAAAGGATTCGAACCGCTATTTCTAAATTTGTATCGCCCAATGCGAGAATCAAATTTGGACAAAGTATTTTCCAACTTCCAATAGAAATCACTTCATTGGGTGCATAATTTAGAAGATCATTTAATGCACGAAGACGAACCTATGTAAATAAAGATTGTCTTCATAAGAACAACCGATATTCTTCCTACGAATTACTTTTTCCGGTTTTGATATCGATAAATTATCAGCAACGTTGCGTAAATGATTATCGTCGAAAAACATAAAACTTTTCTGAATAACAAAAGCAAAAATTGATTTTCCTGTTAAAGGTATCACATTGTATTTTTTCTTACATGACGTCCGCTAGACCCGTTTGTATTTGATGTTTCAGAATCACTACCATAGCTAATATTATATGTCGACGAAGCACCACCGCCTGTAGCTGAATAACGGTTTTCAATAATTTCACTCAATTCATTCGAAGCTCCAACTATTGTTCGATTATCTGATATAAATGTATCTGATGCTATGTCAAGTGCTGTTGATGATGATAAAGTCAGCGGAAATTCCTCGTTGAAATTTTCAATTAATCCACCAAGTGTTGTATGAAGACGTCGTAGAACATCGTTACGAAATGATGTATATTCGCGAGTTTCAGTTATCACCTGACTTATAGCTGATGCACCTTCGTGTTCCAGTTTGCTTTTATTCATTGGTTGCTTTTGTTTTTTTATGGATTTATTTGATAGCATCGAACGTTCAATTTCTTTATCAATCATGTCACTAAATGCATCATCAACGATATAATGGAGACGACCCAATAAATCAGAACTGAAATACAAATGAAGACCAACATTTGAAGAGAAAACAACAATATCAGACATGACGATGAATCTTTAGACTCACTTATGAGCAATGTCATTAGCTGTTGATGATAAAGAGTGAATAAGTTGCTCATCAGTAAAAGTTATATTTGTTGATCCTCGCCGGGCAGCTTTTAACAAGACAGGATCAAGTGATTTCAAGAATGATCGCATTAAAGTTCGCAGGTCGTCATCGGAAACTTTCTCTAGAATATTCTTGGCCGTGGTCATTGTTGTAGAATCCAAAACCATTCCCTTTTCACTTGTTATTTTTATTCCTGGTTAATATTGATCGTGTACATCAATTTTACATGTATGAATCTATTCTTCAAAAGAAGAAGCCATTCTCGATGTTGTTACCGTTAACAACAGAGAACGCCACACCCTATTCTTTTTTTTACCGTTGGTGACGATTGGTTAAAATCTTCTCGGTCATCATCCATGCAAATCAAGTCAATGAGTCATGAATGAATAGACAGACGAAAATTTGAAGAAAAATCTGTGAGGATTCAAAAATTCGATTTTATTTTTAATGACAAAGATAAATATGCGAAAAGTGATCGAAAGACAGAGTGCCATAAAAACTTTCGAATGTTTATCCATCCAAAATTTGAGTAAGAAACGAGCTGTTTTCATGGAGTTCATCGATATTTTTTGTAGAAGAAAGAATGACGGAAAACTAAAAACATTTCATGATTTCCTTCTATTAATCCTGGGCACCGTTTTCATGGCATGATCAGATAATGCCGTCAAATTATTTTTTATAGAGCCGTTTTACTCAAATATATCCTGATACAGATTGCCTATTATTTCAAGACAACTGACTAGTATACTATTGAAATGTAATCGTCTATATTCGTTTTTCTACCATTGTGATAAAATAGGTCAATCCTCAAATAAATAGAAGCGAACACAATCAATAGAAGAATTTTATTCTAAATAATATAAACAGTCACTAGTTTATGAGTATTGTATCGCTTCAGTCGCGCCCTGCCACATCAAAAATCAATTTAATTGGTTTCACAGTAATGTTCTACATAGAAAAATATCTTTCTTATTGCCAATATAGACTGTCAAAAAAGATGTTTTCATGTTTGTCGGCTTGTTATAAGTGTGGTTCCTTTTTGAAATAAAACAGGGGATTTCCTACCTACGTTCTAATGCTGTACTACATAGTTACTCATTCTATGATGCACTCGAAGGAACTTCTTTGTTATCAATTAACTTCTTCTTAATTTGATAATTTAGCAGAATTTTATTTGCGCTAAAATAGCGCTAGTTTTAGAAACATGAAAACTGTCATCATTTGAAACGTATAACTGAGTCTCGTCAGGAATACTCGCATACTTTTCAAAACAGTACAATATACAATTTAGTTTACTGACACAGAGAATCCAAGTTTACCAGATGAGCTACTTTTGATATTTGTTTATCAAGTGTCTTGTGAGAAAGTATCATGATATACCGCTCAATATCTTGTCATCGCTTGTCCAGTATACTTATCATTGAGTGTGAAAGTTTCATGCAAAATGAATGTATCCGAAAGATTGAACTTTTTTGAGTTCTGCTAATGATTAGAATGCATGAATTTCTAATCACTACGGAAAGATAAATATTAATAATTCGAAATAATTTCTGATACTGTTAACATGAGTAACGCCGACATGTAAAAATCAATCATTAGTTTCATATTCTAATGGTATCGTTATGCAGAATGTATATTAGTATACATTTGAAACGAACGACAAAACATATTATTCCATGACTTGAACAACAAGATTGGTTACCAAATGACATAGAATAACTTTTACTTGAGAATATGAAAGTAAAATTAGAGTAACATCAGAGAAATCCATCAACAACATGTTTGGAAACCGTCTCTGTGATGTTTGACACTTGTTCTCTTCAATTTTACTCATGATTATTTAGCACAAATGTTGTACGTACAGAACTTTAATCTATTGATGAATACGGAACGAAATAATGGACTGCATAATATATAGACATAATGTGACCTTTATACTATTGAAAGATAGTATAAAACTTAAGTAAAATACCGAACTTTATATAGTTGTACTTAGGGCTGATCAAAAGTAGTGAAATTGATACTTTAAGACCACATAATGACCTTCAGAATCCTTCTTTCTACACAGTCTGATAGAGAAAAAAAATGCTCTATTTCCCTATGCTATTTGTCCCTACTTCAATTAATATCATAATAATGAAATTTCTAAGATACTTGTCTTTTTTATGTCTGACGGTTATATCAAGGCCATTCAGTGAATATTTTTTGAATAGCGTTTCATAGAAACAAGATACAAAGCTGCGGTTTTCACGGTTAGAAAGAGAAAAGGAAGATACACCAAAGCGCATATTGTAGATTTTTCGACATGACTTTTTAAAAGTTTTCAATCAACCTCTTTGAAAACAATGCTACTCGCGAGATGTTTACAATGAATTCCCATTTTTCAGGTGAACATTAAAGCCATTGATGTAAGCTCTAAAAAAGTACAGAAAATTTGGATATTTTGAAATATCATTCTGAAATTATAGCCGTTCTTTTTGAAGCGCCAAGTGATTTCTCTTGTAATCTCCGTGAAAAAATAGAACACGACTGTTTTCAATACTTAAAAGATCGATTCAAGTTGTTTCAGATAACGTCTGAGAAAATATGTGATATGCAATTCGATGCATCTTCGTCTCCACTTTCCAACGGTGAAAACTACAGCTCTCTATCATGTTTCCTTGAAGAGTTATTGACAACACAAACCGTAACCGTGGCGTACTTTTAAACAACACATTTCTTCGAAATTTTATTATTATGATATTTGTTGAAGTATTATCAAATAGCATAGAAAAATAGAGCATTTTTTCTCTATCAGACTGTATAGAAAGAAAGACTCTGAAGGTTATTATGTGGTCTTAAAGTATCAATTTCACTACTTTTCGTCAGCCCTAAGTATAATTTGACGAGATAATTGATATTTGAACGACAAAGATCAGTTTTTTAGTTAAGCTACAATTGGTTTTCTTTCATATTAATCTAAAACAAAACCAACCAGCTATTCTGCCTCACTTAATGCTCGTTGATTAATTTGCCCAGTGTTGCATTAGTAACGCTTTTGTGAAAAATTGAAAATGATCAACAAACGACGTTTGATGTATGAAGAAAAAGAAAAAATGTCTCCCAATTTTTTCTCGTATAAAATAATGTGCACATGGCTCGTTATAGACCAACAGAGGTAATTGATGCATTGTCAATATTTTCTTTTTATGCATTTAACAGATTCTATCGCAGTGTTCACATGATGAATGATTTCATTCTTATCTCTTCTTCTCAACTAATTACTTGCCTTACCGTGATGAAAGAAAAAAAATATGTATGCTTCAATGATTTCAAATGCGAATGGATAAAATAGAAGCTTACGAATCACATTTGCGTCAGTATTATTTTTCTCATTCGAAAGCACAGTTGATTTATTCAATCCTTTTTGTTTGTTTGCTTATATCATCATCAAAAATCATTTCACGGTAAGTACAAATTTAATCTTTTAGTTATTTCTTGCTCAAATTAGTAGCTACCTAATTTGAGTTCGAATATAAATGCACAAAAAGAATCAGTACATCCCTATCCATTTGACAGATCAATTTACGATAGCCTATTCACATATAATTATACTTGAATATGAATTAAAGTTAATAACCAATGCAATATAGATAGGAATATATTCACATTTTGTTTTTGTTGAGTATACATGCCTATATGCCCAGTCCCATGTGAATAGGAATAGGGAAAGTACCTAGTTCATGATACCCATGTACTGAAAAAGCATCAGCAAATTACCTGATATGAGCACTTCAAAAATTCTCAGTAATTATACTATGATCTAAGTACTGTATTAGGTACCTAAATCAGTATATTAAATGACTTGGTATTTTTATGGATACCAGCACTTGTAAATTTACTGAGGAAAACTCTACATGGTATCCAAGGTGTGTCTTCTTCTGTGTAGAGACTACTCATTCACCGTTTTCGTTTCCATACATGGCTCCATACAAACAACTCGACAAAACATAAGAAACTAATCTATTTTAATACCAATTTTTCGTGGATTATATCTTGGCTATTAATTAGTCGAAACCAAGCAGATCTCAATCGTGAATGTAAGAGAAGACTACTCTGAAGTGATCTGAAGGAGTTCCAATCAACCTAAGTCTAGTGAGATCCCAAAAGTTGACCAGCTTGAGTTTTCAGAATAGGAAAGATTAAATTAAATAAAAACGAAAAACTACCGTAACTTTCTTTGAGAGAAACAAAAATGAAAAACAGGCGAACGTTAGGTTCGGTAATCAACATATTACAATTTTGGCAACGAGGTACCAAAAAATACTTTAAGGTACTATGCAGTACCTCAAAGCTCCTGTGACATATTAGTAGCAGGGTACGTTTTCAGATATCCTTAGTTAAGTGCAATCATTGTGGAATTTCAATTGTAATCACCGAAAGAAAAGAGAAATGACAACGGAACGGGATATTTTACTGGCCCGAGTGATTTCAATGAGAAAATGTACCGACACGATTTCATAGCAATCAAAATCAACCATTCAGATTTTGGTACGCATCAGCTCACTCAAAGGGAATTTCTGCCATTCTGTAGACGTCGCTTACTGGAATGCCACATCTACTTTCTGTATCAGTTGATCTTTAGGCAGTCAGGAAACCACGTTTCGATTAACTACTCCTCGCTCCCATGTAAAGTGCAGTTTGGATGTTCTATACACACAGACACACACACACCCTAACTATCGAATGTTGGCACCGTTTAGAAGGGCCTTGGGAATGTGCCCACTAACGTTTTGATTAACATGCGTTTTTCTTTGCTGAAATAAGAGTTCTGTTGGTTCCTATCGATCATTGAAGCATGTAAATATGGAGGAATGGGAGGCAGAGCTTGGCTACTGTTAGTTGGGCAGCAGGATGGGAATTTATTGATTGCCTTCTTCGCTGTACAGGCGTAACGTCCGTTTAAGAGGATGTTTGCCCAGTCCTGAGTCACTGATGTTCGTAAACCTGGAATCATATTAGTCGATTCTCTAACTCAAAGAACGCTTGAGTGGCTATTACTGATATAGCTGACAATAGTTATGATTCATGTACTCAGTGAAACCTCCACTTCGCAAAGAAAACTTCATATTTCGTTGTGAATATTGTTTTTTGAAGTAAGAACTAAAAAAACCGAAATCCATTGATTTTCATAGGAGAGATGCTATATATGTATGTATATGTAAGTCGGCTTTCACAAGCGTGACGCGATGGCGTCTTTTCCATAGTTTTTTCAACCTTTCTCAGGAATGAAGTAAACTAGAAAATTCATTCTGCTATGGAAAGAAGCATCTCATCAATCGTCTAGATAGCTGAAAATATGAGCTTCATGGAGTAGGTTGTCTAGAAATTCCAGTGAAACTCAATGCTCAAACGCGATTATGAAAAATGGAAAAAAGTTTGAAGGTGATTTGATTGCATTTCATTTCATTTTGCTGCGAATCGATGCTTCGTCATGGAAAGTGTTCTATATACATTTGATAGTCAACGCTTTGCACTATTGGAGAAAACACAAAATCTTGAAATGAACCGATTATTTTGATTACAGATCGTATTCAATAGAGAATAGAACCGCGACCGGAAATCCCTCATGCTTATCAGAAAAACACAATAAACACAGTTGTTGGTACTGAGCCACAACGGTTAGAGAATGCTGTTGGACACAACCGGTACTTTGTAGTGTAAAAAAATTTTCATTTTAGAAATTAAAATTATTTTACTTTCACATTTTGAAAGTCAACGTTTTGCAAGAACAAGTTTTTTCTTTGTATTTTCCTAATAAGCATTAGTGGTTTCCAGTCGTGAGACATGACTCGTGACTCTATTTTGAACTGCTAAATGAATTTCTCCGAACTTTTGTCTGCTCTTGCAAGGCATTTCATCAGAAGAAAATTAAATTTTTCCTTCACGTTCTCTTATAAGCTTAACTCAGAAAAATTAAAGTATGTCTAGTGCAACATCGATTGAATACGAGATCAGATTTACATTTTCATAAAAATCCGTTTTCCATTAAGTTTCCTGCATGTCACAACATCTGTATTTAAAACATGCAACGAGTTCAATGACACTAAGGATATTAATTTTGATTATATTCGTTTTTTTGACAGTGGGTTAGTAGTTTTACTGGAAAAAAATGGATCCCATTGAAGATTAAATTTCTGGAAGGAAATTTCAACGAGAAAGAATCCATTTTCAAGCCAAGTTGAGCAAAGCTAGTTTGATGGCCTCCTTCGTAGAAGGGTTTTGAACACCTCGAGGGAAGAAATATTTGTGATTATACGCCAGCAGAGGCATTAATCAATCACCAAATGTCATTTTATCTTGAAAGCTACTGAATTCGACAGTAAGCATTTATCCCGAGACTACAGAGAGAAATATCGCTTAAAATACATTCATTTTTATACTATTATACAATGTATTGTACTAGGAATGCGGAGGATGTGACCTTGGCTTGGGTGTGGAATTTATACATATTCTATTTTCTACCTCTCATTCCTAAACGAGCAACAAAAGACATTTATACCGAGTTGTTGGAGTTCACACAACATGAAATTGCAAAGAATAGCACGCTCAAAAATCTGGAATACTGCT
Organism: Rotaria macrura; assembly: GCA_900239685.1. NCBI lineage: Eukaryota > Metazoa > Rotifera > Eurotatoria > Philodinida > Philodinidae > Rotaria > Rotaria macrura. The sequence goes on from OENT01000311.1 coordinate 122,317, forward strand.
GTGTTGTCAGTCAACAAGAACTTGCTGCAGGGGATCATGTGATCATCGAATATTCTGTAGAATGTCATCTCGTGCACTATAAACTATCAATTAATAAACTAATGATCTCAGTAAATACAAGACAGCAAATCCTTTTAACGCCCCACCCGCCCCCCTCAAAAAAGGTTAATTTGTGGAAAAATTTTCAAATTGAGATGAATGCATCAAAAGTTAGCGCGTTTTTCGTTCGTTCAGAATTACTATAGGTTTTTACTGTAAACCTCTATTTTGCCGTAAGCTTTGAGGATTTTTGGAAGCCCTCCTCGAAAAACTTGAATTTTCGTCGAAAATTCTCAAATATCAAAAAACTTTTCGAAAAAATCATTTTCGTTTTTTCTCAGTTTACAATTTCAAAAAGCGTATCCCAAACTTCTCAGTCCAGCTCCACACGATGTATTAAGTTTTTTTCTGTTTGAAAGAGCATGTCAAGATGCAGGGCACTGCAGAGCCCTTTTTTTTCAAAAACCATTCTTTATGACTATATAAAAAGGGATCGCTATTCACATCCTCCCCGTTTGGTAGGGTTTTTTGAGATTCTGTAACATGTGATTCCTGTTTTCTGCTGGAAAAGTAAGAATTTTAAAAAAAGGACTGTGTACTGCCTTCCATGTTCATATGCTCTTTGCAATAAAAAAAATTTAAAGATATATCCTGTAACCTGCCCGAGAAATTCGGGTTAACAAGCTTGCTATTTTTGACCCTTTTCAGACCCGTATCTCAGCCAAACATCATGATAGAGGGCTGAAATTTTTAACATAACCTTTTCATACTAAGACTAACATATCCTGTAAGTTGCATGCAATTCGAACGTTCTTGGACCAAGATCGATTTTTGAGGGGGGATGACGACCTAATCTTCACTGATCTTATCTTTATGCTTGTTGTGTGTGTATCAATTTGTTTCTCTTTTTAGTTTCCCTCCCTTTCTCTCTAATACTGTTTTTGCGGTGCGCTGGAAAAATGCCGAAAGGAAAAGTGTCGAAACGTACATATTAAAATTGGAAAAATGTCGAAACGGAAAAATAAAAAAATAATCATGTCTCAAGTATACGGCGATCCTAATCACTTTTAGTTCAGTGTTTTTCCTTATGATTTTACTAGTGTAGAATTTTAGCCAGTATTGATAGTGATGACTAACTATTGATAAAAGTAAAATAAAAGAGTTGAACAAAGAATTATTATATGACGAAACTTTTACTGTCATGACTGAAGCTTTCGTAATTTTAACTGGTGACATTCAAGCAAAATCTCAAGCTATTTCTTTTAAAAATTCAAATAAAGAAAAACCTCTACTAGTTGCCGATGAATATACTTTTAAATTGAGTAAGGCACAGCAACAGCTACCAGTAAGTAAATTGGATATGCACTATTATTGGTTGTGCAGCTAAAATGCGTACTGATTCAACTAATCTATCGATGATAACTGTTGACAATCATAGTCATCTTCCGGAAAAAGAAAAACTTGAGGTTTATGTAGTTCGTGAATTAATAAAATTTTTTATTTTGTATTTTTTTGTAAAATTTTTCTCACTGTTAAAATTTCAACATAATTTCATACAATAGAACATGCGCTATATATTTCCAACTCTTTAAAATATGAATTCACAATGTTTCATGTCAATATAATTTTTCAACATTTTTCCTTTGGACATTTTTCCTTTCGATATTTTTCCACTTCCTTCTTTCGGCATTTCTACTTTCGACATTTTTCCTTTCGACATTATGACGGCCAACCGTTTTTGCACCTTTAATTGTCTATATATATTGCCAATGATTCTTCTATGTTTTATCTAAAATCTAAACTCTCTACTTATATCTCATTTCCTTGAGATGTATGTACATTCCTTCTTCTGATATCTTCCACTCGCCATTCGAGCGTTTCTGATATCCACTTCGACTATTTCTCTCTCTTGTAACTCTTGCCAGTTAATCTCTCTTTTCTCGTTCTCAATCTCACCTCTTTTCTGTTCATATCAAATATATTATCGGATACTCATCCGACTTTAATTTTACTGTATCTCCTCAAATGTATTCTACGTCACAATCCATTTTTGTGGCAAGCAGCATTTTTAATAGTTGCACCTCTGAACCTACTCACGACGCAATAGGGGTTGGGGGGTTAAAATATCAAAACAGAAGATTTTTCACAAGTGCATCACACAAAGAAGCAAACAGCTTTTATGTGTATCAATAATTAATTGGCGAAAAAATGGCGAAAACTATACTTCGATGTTGTCCTAGATCAGATGCACAAACACAAAAGAGAAATATATTAATGAAAGACACAAGCCAATGTTCAATGCAATTTTCGTACCATACACGCAGCTACACTATTGTTTTAGCATAGATGAAATTCATGACAAAGATCACGATATTTGAATGAAGTGCATTTGAATTTGAAAAATAACTGAGTGATTTATTTCATCTGTATGAAAGCTCGAAATAAGCGATCTTCCAAGATCATGCGAAAATTCTATTCATGAAAATTAGATAGTTATTGGAGTTTACAGGCAATAATCGTAATAAATTAATTATTAGTTTAACAGCAGATTTCAAACTTCTAGACATAATTCAATTTTATTTCGTTTCTTTATTTGTATAAAAGTGAAGCTTTTCGAAGATATAACTTCATCGTCAGACAAAAAGATGGAATTGACATGAGAAAAGATTACATGTATATAAGAAAGAAGAAGACATTTTACAAGTGTAAAGACCTCTATAGAAAAGGATAAGTTTGTCTTTGNCAAAGACAAACTTATCCTTTTCTATAGAGGTCTTTACACTTGTAAAATGTCTTCTTCTTTCTTATATACATGTAATCTTTTCTCATGTCAATTCCATCTTTTTGTCTGACGATGAAGTTATATCTTCGAAAAGCTTCACTTTTATACAAATAAAGAAACGAAATAAAATTGAATTATGTCTAGAAGTTTGAAATCTGCTGTTAAACTAATAATTAATTTGAAAATTAGATGATACCTGATGACTGGTCACGTAATATCTCATAGTGAATTATATAAGTAAAGTTCCATGTTGAGCAGAAGTCACTGTATTTGACCTAATACGTTTCCTTCACGTCGTGATTGAGGTAAAAAGCTTGTAATAGAAAATTTTCTCCCGACTTGATTTTCGCTTAACATAGTTTGCCCCAAAAATTCTGTAACCCGTATGACCTTAATTGTAACCAAGTCGAGTGTATGAATTGATAAATGAAATCTGGTTTTCATTGAATAACATATTGTGTATTATAGTATCCATGGTGTCTATGCTTAAGAAAATTCACTCATGTTTATTGGTATCTGCGACAACTGTTACTTTAATTTGACTTTAAATTTATTGAGGAAACTAATACCAACAAGAATACCCTATGAAATGAGAAGTGGTACTAAAATGAGAAAGAGAATAATGAACAAATTTTCACGGCTAGAGTCAACGATTAGCAGCAGTTATGCTTATAAAAGAAATTTATTGTTCCTGTCTATGAAAATGACGCAATATTTTCGAGCGAACAGTTATCAATGATATTATTCATCAAGAATAATCCAGCTATAAAATCGTTGACTCGGTGCTATTACTAGCACAATGTAATTGAATAAACTCTCCTAAATAACCCTATAATCTCAAAAAAATAGTTGAGCATCACAAATCATCATAGATCAGCTAATGGCATTGACTTATGGGTGATAGAAATAAGATTAGTTACTCCCTTTTACATCTACAACTAATAGTTCATGTACAAGAATGTGTGAACAAGCTTGAGAAAACTGTAATCAACTCGGATAAAAAATATTCACACACTGCTTAAAAAAGTCCAGATGAAATCTAATATTTCTTATCTATGAACACTTGTCTATGTTCAGTGATACTCCCAATAGAAATCTTCCGAAATCCAATAAAAATCTAAGGAGGAGTTCTCTGTTTAATACATTCTAACAACGTTTTCGGCTGCACATAAGCAATAGGAGATGAAATATTTCTTATGTTCATTTATTATATAGAAGCCTTATGAAATATTACTTGCTCAATTCATAATCTCAAAGATGATGGATCTAGAACCTTGGTCAAGACTCTACAGATCGAAAGTCATTGCATCGGCTGTTATAAAAATGATGATTGAAAAGACATTTGAGATCGTTGACCGTTGACCGTTGGAAATTCGGGCTGGAAAAAATCAACTGGAGAGAAAAATGTATTGGAATTATGCCACAGATTTCTGGTTGCATTTATTCTGAAAAAAGTCGATTTGGAAAAGAAGAATTTGAGTAGAAAAGCACCAGTACACTATTTCTAGCTTGTCAGGATCTTCGGTTTTAACAGCCACTAGTGTTGAGATTTCCATTAACTTAAACCTCCAATACTGGTGCGTGTTAGTATCAGTTATGTTGATAAACTTGATATACTGGTGCACACACAACCAGGAATACTGGTACTGGTGCATCCCTGGTGAAATGGCAACTGTAGAGATCTATTCAATTAATTGGGACGTATGCACAAATATTTCATTAGATATAATTTTAGTACCAAAAAACTGGCACTGAGTACTGAGCGTTTTCAGTATATTCTTTTAATAATAGGATAATTGCTGAAAGCGAGAAAAAATTGCACATGTATATGAAGACTGATCTTTGCAGATTTGACCAAAATATTCTGTCAGCAGTTTTTTCTAGAAATCCACAGTTATTTGAAATATATTATCTTAATCCAAGGAATTCATTCTTCTTTAACTCTTATCTCTTTGCAGATTGAAAATTTTTTCATGAATAACAAAAGAAAATCAAACAGCTATTCATCTTTGAAGGCGAGCACTGTCAGTAATCGAATCGAAGAAGAATGCTCAGTTTCAGGTGAACAAGATATGAGAAACAATTACGATGACATCATCGCTCATGAAAATTCGACCACAATTCTTCAAACCATGTATAAGATTTTATTTTGATGTCAAATATAATCAATGTTTTCCCCTACTATAGGAAATCTTGCCTCTGTTCAATACAGCATTTAATAACCAATCGTCTGATTGCGTTTACTTTGTTCGCAATGATATTCTTCGTCATTGGTATAATTGTAGTTTGTGTTACTGCCGCAAAAGAACGAGGTATGTTCATCTTGCTCAGCTTACCTCATATTCAATAAAATAAAAATTTAGAAATAGATTGATTATTTTTTCAAGTATTGTGGGTTTCTGTTGCCCGAGTAGGCAAAAATTTGGATAAACGGGTTTAAGCTTGCAATCGGGAACGCGAACTGTGAGTGACTAACGCTCAATAAAAAAAACGCAAGAAACGCGGTTTTTAAGCAGAATTTTTACTATCGGAAATTGAAAGTGGATAAAAAGTCTAATTCTGATGGTTCAAACGCATTGGCTTTTAAGGTGTGAAATAATTGTGCGTTTAAACGCTCAAGGCTGCAATTTTTATCCGTTTTCACACTCCAAAAGTGAAAATTCTGTTTAAAAAGCGTGTTTCTTGCGTTTTATTAATGAGTGTTAGTGACTCAAAATCGGCGTTCCCGATTGAATGTTTAATCGCGTTTTTCCCAATATTCGTCTGCTTGGGTGAAAAAGCTCTGAAATTATAGGGAAAATTACTGCGGATCTCGTAGAGGTAGATCATCAATCGAATACCAAAAGATTCGCTATGAAATTTTGCAAAGACTGAAGCAGTTATTTTTTTCAAATTTAAAATCGAAAGAAAAAGATAAGTCTCATATGACATAATCTAACCCTTTTTTTTAGTAATCGAATAAAAGTCAGATCAGATATTTTACAAAGTTCATCTTTGGAAAAGTCAGAAAATACCTATTTTTGTAGTCATTCATTATAGCTTTCAAAATCAATCATAACCCCATTTTGATTTTTTCCTTTCTCGAGATATTGCGAAAATACTGAACAGAAGTAATAGGAGACCTATACATGCTCATACTCATTCCTAAAACTTCTTACTTCATTACTCAGCAACACTTCAACCGTTCGAGCTAAAATTTGTACCACAGATAAATCATCAGATTGGTAGTTGATTGGGATTCGTTTCGATTTGAAATGTATACTCCAGGTAAAACATACACGTCTGATACTTCTGTGTATGAATCATGCATTTATTTACAAAAAATGACGTCACTATTTTGAGCAAAAGTGCGTCTAGATTAATCTCAAATTGCTTTATTTTTGTACCAAACAATTTCTCGCAAAATTTTGCATCCAATACTTAATGAATTCACCCAGACTAAAGATTGCCTGAAACCGGCTCTTATATGTCCCTATCCTTTGTTCAGTTTTGATATATATCAATAGCAGAACGCTTTAGTGAGCTGATTTTCAACAAATTCAGTTTACGCATTACTACTAGCCATCATAAAGTTCAACTTTGGCAGCATAATCAAGAGTTCTAAGAACAAGAAGAGAAATTTCTGGAATCACTTCTCCTATTGAGATTGCTATTATCTTTTTTTAACTTTAATAACACAGCAATGCAATTGAGGGTTCGTTTTTGCTAGCAATGTATTTGAGTTTCTACAACATATATATTTGATATGAAAAATGATCAAAATAGATGCAAACGATTTTCTCATACGACTTAGTGGAGTGATCTTTTCTTTTACATGTGATACAGAGGATGCGGACGTAATTGTAACTGTTATTCTCAGTTACATTAACATCCCAAACCATGTCTCAATATGCCAGATGAAATATATTAACAAAAATTTATTGTATTGCCTATTTTATATTCTCAAATGCGTATAGATAAACAAAACTTGCTCTATTCATATTGCAACTGTTAAGCATCTACGGATAGTACTCATGATTCAAGGTTACGAATTTTATAATAAGATATTAATATCATTCTTTTGATATTCAAAGAGTTCGACATGATCCCTAATATAGTGTATATTTGTGACTGACGGAATGCCTTAGAAAAAAGAATACGACAGATATGAGAATAATGTTTTTCATTTTACTTAGGAACAGATGAACAGCCTTGCTTGTGCGACATTCCATGTAATATTTGCGCGCTCTCAGATATTATGCGCTTTTCCAAAGGCATTCTGCGGTAATACAAAGATAAAAGATGACGAAAAAACTGAGGGATCGATTTCAGCAAAACTCAGCAAGGTTCTTTTGAAAAAATCTGATACGCTTTCGAATATGATACGAACAAGAGGACGATTCGCACTAAATATTATCTGAATAATGAGGATGTAAAATACGTCACTCGATAAAGAAACTTAACATTTATTAAGTAACTAATCGTTAAATATACTTTCTTGTGCAACTTAGTCGCGAAATGTGAACTTATTTTTAATGCAACGTCGCGAGATCCAATTGATTATAAGTATGGTGCACGATCTGTCGCCATAGGTGATTTCAACAACGACACTTGGCCAGATCTTGCTGTTGCCAATTATGATGCTGATAATGTAGCTATATATTTTGGATATGGGAATGGTACATTTTCAAGTTCAGTCCTGTACGAATTAGGACCGAGCTCACATCCGTACATGGTCGCTGCCGGCTATTTCGACAACGATGGTCGACTCGATATCGCTGTCGCCAACTTTGGAACAAACAACATTGGTTTACTTCTTGGAAGCCAAAATGGGTCTCTTGTGAGCTATGCACCGCTCTCAACTGCATCATCTCGCCCAGTTTTCATCTACGTATCTGATCTGAATAGTGATGGCGCAGTTGACATTGTCAGCGCTAACTATGGCACACATAGTATAAGTGTATTTTATGGGTATCAAAATGGGACTTTCTCAGAACAAAGTATATACTCCATGGGTTATGACTCTTTCCCACTTGCAGTCATCGGTGGAGATTTTAACAATGACAACAAAATAGATCTTGCTATCACGAATTATGGCACAAGCACTGTCTGTATACTACTTGGAAATGGTAATAACACCTTCTTCAACAAAGCTGTATTTTCAACTGGTTTTAATTCCCATCCACATTCGATTGTCGTTGGCTTTTTTAACGACGACACTATGTTGGATATCGCCATTGCCAGTTATGGCACAAGCAGTATTGGTGTATTCTTGGGTCATGGTAATGCAACTTTTCTACAACAAACGATATATTCCGTTGACCATTCTTCTCCATACTCCATTGGTATTGGTGACTTCAACAAGGATAATCGAATGGATATAGTCGTCGCCAGTAAGGGCATAGTTAATATCGCTGTGTGTCTCGGAAACGGCAATGGGACCTTTCTAAGTCCTAAAAAGTATTCAACTGGATCTTCCTCTTCAATATCTATGGCCATAGGAGATTTCAACGCTGATACTCGTTTAGACATGGTCGTCATTAACAATGACACAGACAGCATAACCATTCTGCTTGGATATAACGAGTTGTTTCCGAATCCATTGACATTTTCAGTTGGCAAAACTCCATACTACGTAGCTGTTGGTGATTTTAATAACGATATCCGTCTGGATATCGTCGTTACTAATGCGAGTGACAATAATGTAAGAGTTCTTTTAGGATATGGTAATGGCTCTTTTACAAATCAAGGGACATTTTCAACTGACATTGGACCAAACGGTGTGGTGGCCGATGATATTAACAACGATGGTCAACTGGATATCGTTGTTGCTAACGGCAATAGTAACACTGTAAGCGTTCTTCTCGGATATGGTAATGGCTCTTTTATGAATCAAATGACATATTCAACTGGTACTAATCCAGGTCAGTTAGCTGTTGGTGATTTTAACAACGACACAATTCTGGATATCGCTGTTACTAATACGAACAACAACTCCATAAGTATCCTTCTGGGATACGGTAATGGCTTTTTTATGGATCAAATGGTATATTCAACTGGTGCTAATCCATACGAGTTAGCTGTTAATGATGTTAATAACGATACGTATCTGGATATCGTCGTTACTAATTCGTATGATAACACTCTAAGTATTCTTCTGGGATATGGTAATGGCTCGTTTGCGAATCAAATTACATATTCAACTGGTACTAGTCCAGGGCAGTTAGCTATGGATGATTTTAATAATGACATGCATCTGGATATCATCGTTACTAATTCGAAGGACAACACTGTAAGTATCCTTCTGGGATATGGCAACGGCTCCTTTGCAAATCAAAGAACATTTTCAACTGGCTCATTTCCATACGGCGTAACCATTGGGGATTTTAATAATGATTCTCGATTGGATATCGCCATTACCAATGAGAACGGCAACAATGGTTGTGTCTTGCTCGGATATGGTGATGGCTCCTTCGCACATCAATTGACATTTTTAACTGGTTCTTTCCCAGTAGGCATAGCTGTAGGTGATTTTAATAATGACATGCAACTCGATATCGTCGTTGCTAATTGGAATGATGGCACTCTAAATGTGCTGCTTCGGGAAGATATAGGTGCTCTAAATATCACAAACACATTTGCAGTTGGCGCTGGCTCTCAGTTACAGTCATTTGTTACTTTTGATGTCAATAGCGATAGTCTACTAGATATTATTCTTTGTAATTATGGTACTAATACTATTGGAATCCTCCCAGGACTTGGAAAGGGAACTTTCGGGAATCAAATAGTGTACCCAGTAGGCTTAAAAGCCCAGCCTAACTCAATCACCCTTGGTGACTTCAACAAAGATGGTCAAATAGATATTGCAGTGGTCAATTATGGAACGCGAAACCTTATTACCTTTCTTGGAAGCGGGAACGGAAAATTTCAAAACCTAGCAACTTATGGCGGTAGTTTCGATTTCACTCCATTATTTATTACTGCTGGTGATTTCAACAACGATGGAGTTTCAGAAATTGTGGTCGCATATGATGACACCGATCATGTAGATATATTTCTAGTACGTGATACTGGATCGTTCAGCCACCCTATAAAATACAAGACCAGTTATTTCTCACAAACTGTCAGTGTTGCTGATTTCAACAATGACACCTTATTGGATATTGTCGTTACTAATCCGCAAGACAACACTATAAGTATCCTTCTGAGATATGGCAATGGCTCTTTTGCAAATAAAACGACATATTCAACTGGCTCTTATCCGAACATAGTAGCTATTGGTGATTTTAATAACGACACATGTTTGGATATCGTCGTTACTAATCGGAATGACAACAATACAAGTATCCTTTTAGGATCTGGTAATGGCTCTTTTGTGAATAAAAAGACATATTCAACTGGCTCTAATCCGTCAGGCGTAGCCATCGGTGATTTTAATAACGACGCACGTTTGGATATCGTCGTTACTAATTCGAATGACAACAATGTAAGTATTCTTCTGGGATATGGCAATGGTTCTTTTGCAAACCAAAGGACATTTTCAACTGGCTCTAATCCGTCAGGCGTATTCATCGGTGATTTTAATAACGACACACGTTTGGATATCGTCGTTATTAATTGGAATGACAGCACTATAAGTGTCATTCTGGGATACGGTAACGGCTCTTTTGCAAATCAAAAGGCATATGCAACTGGCTCGCATCCGTACGGCGCAGCTATTGGTGATTTTAATAACGACATGCGTCTGGATATCATCGTTACTAATTCGAATGACAACAATGTAAGTATTCTTCTGGGATATGGCAATGGTTCTTTTGCAAACCAAAGGACATTTTCAACTGGCTCTAATCCGTCAGGCGTAGCCATCGGTGATTTTAATAACGACACACGTTTGGATATCGTCGTTACTAATTGGAATGACAACACTGTAAGTGTTCTTCTTGGATATGGTGATGGCTCTTTTCTAAAGCAAATGACATACGCTACCGGTTTAAGTCCTGTGTCAATAGCAGTTGGTGACTTTAATAATGACACCCGGCTGGATATTGTTGTCACTACTTTCAATGAGGACACCATAAGTGTGCATCTTGGATATCCTCAGGAAAACTTTATTTACGGTATTAGTCTGCTTACTGGTAATGGATCTCGACCTAGGTCGCTAGCCATCGCCGATTTTAACAATGATGGTCAAAAAGACATTGGAATTGTGAAGTTGAACAGTAGCAATGGCGACATTTTTTTGGGATTTGGCAATGCTTCTTTCACAAATCAAATAACATATTCAACTGATTCCTCTGCTTGGTCAATTGCTGTTGGCGATTTCAACAATGATACTCTACTTGACATCGTCGTTGCAAATCACGACAGTGAGAACATCGGAATATTACTTGGATGGGGTAATGGTTCATTTACAAACGAGAAAACGTTTGCCACTGGTTTTGGATCTCAACCTTGCGCTGTAAGCGTTGGAGATTTTGATAATGACAGTTTATTAGACATTATTGTCGTGAGCGATAGAGTGAACACTGTAGGTGTATTGATAGGATATGGCAACGGCTCATTCGCAGATATAAAAGTGTTTTCAGTCGGTTATGGAACTATTCCAATCTCACTATCAGTAGGTGATTCCAACAACGATGCAAAGATGGACTTTGCGGTTGCCAATAGTGGTTCAGACAATTTGAAGATCTTTTTACAGACTTGCTAAGCGCATGATCTCTCCTTGAGTTATTTATTCTTATTTTCCACTTTTCTATCTATTATTTAGTGCTACTAGTATTTCTTGCAAATATTTTGTACATGAATATTTTATGTGGACTCATACGCACTAGTCTCTAAGAAAAGGAGTTTTGCAGAACCTTTTTAGGTTCTGTCTTTTACCCGATCGTAGAACTTTCTAGAAATGGTTCTGTAAAAACGTAGGTGTTGCAGGGGGTGTTTGAACTCTATTTTTCTCTGGCAGAACCATTTTTATGGGGTTCTGCAATCGAGTAAAAGACAGAACCTTAAAAGTTTCTGCAAAGTTGATTTTTTTAGAGAGTAAATGTGCGAAAAAACGTACGTCTTCATGTAAATAAATACATTTTTTTAAATGCCAAGCAATTCCGGGACGTGCATTACGATGAACAATTACGACCGTAAAAGCCCGTATACGATAACGTAAACGACGGTATACTCCGAAATTACCATCTTATACGCGCCGTATTTTAACGTTTGGCTATGCACCGTATTACGGTCGTATATCACCGTATCGTATACGGCGGCCAGGTGTGGCAGTATACCTCTACCACACAGCCGTATCACGGCCGTAACAACCGACCTAAACAACTCAACACGATGACGTTTGCGCTCGTGAATAGATCGTAAGCGAGCACAAAGGACGGTATTTGCGCGAAGGACAAAATTTATTCCTTTTGCCTGCAAAAGAACAAAAATCCTACAAAATAAAAATCCACGAAAAATCCTAGCCATACAAAGATCCTAAACCGACTCGCCATCCCGAAGTTGTGGGCACTGGAAAACAGGTAAACCCACTTCGTCACCCTATCGAACTCATCGTACACCCATATGTATACTAGTCGATGCTGGAAAGCATCAAAGAAAACCTGGAAAAATCATTTTTCTAAAAAATCGTCCCAGCAGGGCCAGATTCACCCCATCGATAGAGATAATTGCAAAACCAATAGCCACGGACTTTCGAATGCTCAAATCCAAAGTCCCTACTTCGAATCTGATCTACAGCGGAATAATTAAAATCATTTTCAATAATAGAAATACTTTGCATGAAACTATCATAAATACATTTTCCGGGTATCTATCGAAAAGAAAATGTTTCAAGTCTAGTGAAAATATGTGAAGAAAATAAACGAGGTGTTCCATAGTAGATTTCAGAGAAATTTCTTTTTCGTGTGCGTCTACATTGTTTTCACCACTGTTGCAATGGACGATAAAACAGTTAGTTACATTATCGTTTATGAAACATTTTTCGGCCGTTATAGACATTTTAGTGAGAAGGACTCAAATCGTTAAAAATGTTTGATTAGTCGCCAAAAACGCGTTAAAATACCTGAAAAGCGTTAAAATGAGATTTTTCGTAAACTATCATTAACTCGTTTTTGGCGACAAATCAAACATTTTTAACGATTTACATATCAGTGTGTTTAAACGCCGCTTCAGCCGTTTCCTTGTCTGTCTGGGTAATGCCAAAAGACAGGTGTAGAAAAAAAGTTGTTTTTCGATGGAAACAAGTGCATGATTCTACTCAGAACCTTTCCTTTGTTTCAGAATACGTAAGTCTGTTCGAAAAACATCGTGGGAAAAAATGGGCTTATCGCCCTTTGTCCTTGTTTTGTATAAAAGAACATTGCAACACTTGAGAATACGAAAGAAGCTCCCTCCAGAAATTTTGGATGGTAGACAGATTAGAAGCTCCACGAGTTTTCTATTATGAGGTTAGAAAATGTATTTTCTATAAACTTATATACAAGAGTGTTAGTTGTGGATCGTGAGAATCGTCCGCTTTTTTGAATACAGTTAATGATCTGCTGAAGAAATGATCAATTTTGAAGTATAAACTTTTCAACATGATAGACCCAGGTGATTCAATCCAATGTCGGATCCGATCGGTTCCGATGGGATCCGACAATCCGACAGAATCCGATCGGATTCCGGGTTGTGGAATCAGCATCGGATCCGACGGTCGGATTCCTATGAAAATCCTACGAAATCCGCATGTGAGAACCGATAGGAAATACGAGAGTCGGATTCCAACGCGAATCCGATAGTATCCGAATGTAGGAACCAATAGGAAATTACGCAGTAGGATTCCAACAAGAATCCGATAGTTTTCAAATGTATGAACTGATAGGAAATACGAGAATCGAATTTCAACCAATCAAGTTTTATGAACTCCTGGTTTCCACAAATCAGATTTTTCCGAGTCTTGGTTTCAACCAATCTGGTTTTTTCGAGTCCTGGAGTCTACCAATCAGGTTTTTTCGAGTCCTGGTTTCAACCAATCAGGTTTTCTCGAGTCCTCATTTCAACTAATCAGGTTTTCTCGAGTTCCTGTTTCCACCAATCAGAGTTTTTGAACTCCTGGTTTCCACAAGTCAGATTTTTCAGAGTCCTGGTTTCAACCAATCTGGTTTTTTTCGTGTCCTGGAGTCAACCAATCAGGTTTTTTCGAGTCCTGGTTTCAACCAATCAGGTTTTTTCGAGTCCTGATTTCAACTAATTAGGATTTTTCGAGTTCCTGTTTCCACTAATCAGGTTTTTTCGAGTCCTGATTTCAACTAATCAGGATTTTTCGAGTCCTGGTTTC